>JBBPTT010000419.1:0-25272 GCA_038094175.1 Boletellus aff. lepidospora
AGAGCTTTATTATAGATTAACATAACCATGGTAACAATATATTAATTTTTGGTTGCTATGGACACAGTGGAGCATCAGATTCTGACATGTTCAAATGACACTCACATAATTGTCCCAATGAGTGTCAGTGTTGAATGATGTATATCGCCATGGTTACTGATCCAAATTACATAATGTGTTTACCCAAATCTAGCCAAGGGTAGATACTTCATTTCATTCACTGACGCTTTGTTTATACATGTTTTCCTTCCAGAGGTATTCAACAAACAATCAGAAAATGTAAAACATTGGGACAATTTTGTGAGTCACTGTACATGTTAGGGAAAAGACATGGCTATACCTGTCATGGGGTGATGGGTCAGTGGAAGCAGGACAGGAATGCTAGTGGGTGGGGAGCTCCACATTGGGGCTCTGGTTCCCATGAAGATGCTGATACGCCACTGCAGTAGATGCCACAGGGTGGTAGAGCCACAGGAAAGGAATTGGAGGGAGGTGACTGGGGAGAAAGTGGATCACTGGGTGGAATCACCGATGCTGAATAGGAGGTGGGTGGACCCAGAGTGAAATAAAAGGAGATTGTTTTTTTCTGTTCAACACCATGGCCAGAACCTACCCACCCCCCACTGAGCTCTCAGACCCCTTGGAAGGCTATCACCTCATCCATATGGAGGAGAAGGCCTTGGGAGAAATCTATTGCTTCCACTGCCTCCCTAAACTCCAACTCTGGCAGGCTCTGGAAAAGATCCTCCAAGACATGCATCTAGTCTTGATGATCAACCACCTCCCTGATTTCAAAACCAATGAGTTCTTGCCACTCACTATGAACCTATACCACCACTACCACACTTTTTCCCTTCATACAGAACACCTTCCAACCGACTCAATGTTGGCCACCCCCTACACTATGTCTAGGGTGGTCTTATCCTGGATGAGAGACTACATCCTTGAACTACTCGTTCGACATGGGATCTTACCCCTACTCGTGTTGCTCCCAGCACTCCCCATGCATGACTTCATGTGGCCAATCTTACAAAGTCTGAGCAATAGGCAACACATAGACTTTCTTAGCATTGGATTCATATCTGAACCCCTCACTTTACTACTACCTCCCCGCCAGTATTTCGAGCAATACCTATCGAATAGTCCTGCTGCCCGACTGGCTACCTGCGCTCCTACACACTCTCCCAGTGAGACATCTTTGCATGTGGTGGAAGGTGAAATCATCTCCCCAGTGGAAAGAGTTGATACCCCATTCCCTCACGAAAATGACCAACCCATCCCCATTCCTCCTCCCGCAACTCAATCTAGATCCCAAAGAGCCTCTGCTCATCAAAGATTTGATGATCAATTCTTACAGCCACTTGTCACCTCTCTTGTCGACTTCATTGCTCAAGCAACTCTTTGATCGGCTCACTCCCCCATCTGTTACACTTGCAGACATACTGGACACTATTGCCCTGATTGCCTGGAATACACCTGTCCATTGTGTAGGGTATCAGCTCCTGGTCACTCCCAGTACAACTACCCTAGACGTTGTTGTGGAATCTGTGATAGTGTGGCGTACAATATGGAGAATTGCCCACAAAATGGGGATACCTCCACCACCTGCTCCAATGGAGGTTTGACCTAATCTTGAGTGGGTAGTTCCCAAACAGGTTTGGATTTTGGAGGCAGGGCCTCCAGTCTATGCCAGGGGTATTGTTACAGTAAATGCAACCGCCCGAAGACCAGCTTACAGAACAAGAACCTTGATGAGTTTATCTTCCCCTTTGACTTATGCTTCTGATATTGTTTCCTCTTCTGATAGTCATCTTCTTACTGGATCTTATCCTGTTTCCATGCCTCCCACCTTTGCTTCTTCCCTTGATGCACCTGTACCATTAATGGACATATTCTCCCCAGGTGATTCTCTTGCATCACCTCATGTTCCCCTTCTCCCTTATATCAATTCTCATGTAGTAACCTCTGATGACTCCATTCCAGCCGATTCTTAGTCATACATCGATACCAGATTGTATATAAACCCTCATGCCATGTACCACTATTCCTTAGCTAGTTCTACACAATCTATGTGTAGTTTTCTGGCCTCCACAAGACTGCTTGTCACAGTTAGTGAGATCCTCTTGTGTCTTTGCACTACACCTCAGAGTGTGCACTACCCTAGTATCTTTGTTTGAGAGTGGACTCATCATCCAATCTCTTGACTTGCTGGATAACTTCATGCAAGCATAACAAACACATTAAAAAAGGGGAACCACCAACCCTCCTTCTTCTTGTCTGCTTGCACCACCAATGCCAACACTCCTGACCCGAATGCCATGGAAGTTGACACCCTCAGAGTAGGGAAGCTCACACCAGAGGAATGGGCCTGATGTTTCAAGGAAGGGTGTTGTCTTCACTGCAGGAAGAAGGGGCATAACACAGAGAAGTGTACCACCTTCACCACCCCTTTTAAACCCTCTCACCCTCGTCCCCAGAATGTCTCCACCACCTCCATCCCAACTCCTCCAGTTATCCCTCCACCTTCAGCTCTTGACTCCTATATGACCCAGCTTCACTCTACTGGGAAGGACGAAGGAGAAATCCTCCAAACACTTAAACTTTGCTTCGAATCCAAAGACATGAAAGTAGATGCTTTTGACTCAGGTTTTTAAAAGGGAAAGTTGCCTCAACATCCTCTTTCCCTCATGTACTAGTAGGCTATTGCAATGAAAGAACTATTTGCCTTCCCATTCACCTACAATCTAAGTCCCAAATCGTCAACACCACTGCTTTTATAGACAGTGGAGCTACTGGCAACTTCATCGACACCAGCATCATCCCTTACCTTCATTCTGGCATTCATCAAATGCTCCAACCTCTCACTGCTTCCAATGTGGACGGCTCCCCCAACTGCAAAGGAATGATCAAGTTTGTCATCTCTGCCAAAATGATATTTCCCTCATTCTCAGAAGACATCAGCTTCATGATCACCTCTCTGGGAGAAAAGAAGGTTATCTTTGGGATGCCTTGGTTGAAGAAACAAAACCTGGATGTCGACTGAATCTCCAAGACCATCACCATTTGCTCTTCATCCTCCCACTCCATCAATATGCTTACCCTCTCAACTCAACTCGCACAACAAGAAGCTCCTAAGGAACAGGAAATCCCAAATTGGTGTAAGGAGTACTTGGACATCTTCTCTGAGAAGATGTTCAGCATCCTCCCCCTCCATCATCCCTATGACCATGTCATCGAGCTAAAACCATCCTTTGTTCCTAAAATAGCCAAGGTATACCCCCTCAACCCTGCTGAAAAGGAAGCCTACAAGGCCTTCATTGATGAAAACCTCAAAACCGGTCACATTATCCCCTCAAAATCCCCTTAAGCTTCTCCCTTCTTTTTTGTTCCTAAGAAAGATAGAACCCTTCACCCCTACCAAGACTATTGATACCTTAATACATTTACCATTTGAAATGCTTACCCACTCCCTCTCATTTCTGATCTCATTGATGACATGAAGGAATCAACCCTCTTCACCAAACTTGATATTCAATGGGGGTACAACAACATCCACATCCAAGAGGAAGACCAATGGAAAGCAGCTTTCATCACCCCTCCTGGGCTCTTCGAACCTATGGTCATGTTTTTCAGTTTTAATAATGCCCCCTCCACATTCCAGAGTTTCATGAATCACATTTTTGCTGATATCCTCACAAAAGGATGGTTAAAGATCTACATGGATGACATTGGTATCCATACCAAGGACAACCTTGAACTTCACCATCAATGCACCCTTCGAGTCTTTCAACAACTCCACAACCATAACCTCTCCCTCAAAATCTCCAAGTGTTCTTTTGACACTCCAAAAATGGAATACCTGGGTATGATCATCAGTCAAGGACTAGTCAAAATGGACCCAGTCAAACTCTCTGCCATCACTGATTGGAAACCTCCCACTTCAGTTAAAGGAATTTATAGCTTTCTTGGCTTTGCTAATTTCTACAGAAAATTTATCCCCAACTTCTCTAATGTCATCATCCCTCTCATCCTCCTTACCAAAAAGGATGAACCTTGGCTTTGGACCTTGCTCCAGGACAGGGCCTTTACCACTCTCAAATCATCTTTCTCTTCTGCTCCTGTCCTCTCACTCCCTGACCCCTCCAGACCATTCTCTCTGATGACCAATGCCTCTCTCCTTGCAGCAGGGGCAGTCCTCCTTCAAATGGATGTCAATGGTGGCCTTCACCCTTGCGCTTATTTCTCTAAGACGTTTAACCCTGCTGAATGAAACTACAACATTTATGATAGAGAACTTTTAGCAGTCATCCTTGCCCTGCAAGAGTGGCAACACTACCTCCTAGGCACTCCCTACTCTGTTACCATCCTTACTGATCATAAGAATCTCTCCTATCTCAAGGACCCTTGCAAGCTCTCCCATCGTCAGGTGCAATGGTCTCTCTTCCTCCAGGACTTTAATATTGCCTGAAAAGTTACC
Source organism: Boletellus aff. lepidospora (assembly GCA_038094175.1). NCBI lineage: Eukaryota > Fungi > Basidiomycota > Agaricomycetes > Boletales > Boletaceae > Boletellus > Boletellus aff. lepidospora. The sequence continues at coordinate 4,478 of JBBPTT010000419.1, forward strand.
TCTGGGATGCAGATGGGCCTGGCAGATGCTCTCTCCCATCAAGATTCCATTGATACCTCCATGGACAACATTGCCCTAATCCTCCCAGAACCAGCTATCATTGCCACCTTCAACCTTGCTCTCACTGATAAAATCTCACCCTCCTCACCCTCCAATCCCCTGGTTCTTCGAGCAGTCAATGTACCCAGCAACAGCTCCCCTCTCTTCCCTCGCTCTTCCCTCTCTGACTGGTCATTGTATGATGGGAAACTTTACTTTAAGGACTGCCTCTATGTTCTCCCAGAAGCTCACTCTGCTCTCCTCCATTCTCTCCATTCCTCTCCAACCTCTGGCCATGCTGGACAGTTTCACACCAAAGTCCTGGTTGAGCATGATTATTGGTGGCCAGGACTCACCACCTTTGTCAAGAATTTTGTCACTGGTTGTGCCCTCTGCCAACAGTCAAAGGTTAACACTCACCCCACCATTCCACCAATCACTCCCATCACTTTGACTTCCCCTTTCCCTTTTAAACTAATTTCTGTTGACCTTATCACTGACCTCCCCCTGTCCTCAGGCTTTGATTCTGTCATGGTCATGGTTGACCATGGCCTTACAAAGGGGGTAATTCTACTCCCATGCCTCAAAACCATCAACACTGCAGGTGTTGTTAAACTATTTTTTGACAATGTTTTCAAAAGATTCGGACTTCACAACTCCATCATCTCAGATAGAGGACCTCAATTTGCCTCAGCCTTTGCCTGTGAACTTGCAAGACTCCTCCAGTATGACCTCTGCCTCTCCACCACATATCACCCCCAAACTGATGGTCAAACTGAGTGAACCAATCAAGAGCTAGAAATCTACCTTTGTATTTTCTGCACTAATAATCCCCTAGAATGGACTAATTACCTAACAACTGCAGAGTTCCATCATAACTCTGTCCCACACAGCTCCACCCAGAAATCTCCATTCTCACTTCTCCTTGATTATGAACCTCATGCCTACCTAGCCTTGGGCAAAACTTTCCTCCCAGCTCTCACTGACCACCTCTCCTTCCTATCCAAAGCCAGAGATGAAGCCCTAGCTGCCCATGACTCTGCCCATCTAGCCATGATGTAACACACCACCTGTTCCTTCTCCCCATGGAAAGTAGGAGACAGGGTTTGGCTTGAGGCCACTAATCTCTGCATCCCTTATCCTTCTAGAAAACTTGCCCCCAAACAGCATGGACCATTTGAAATCTCTCAGGTCCTATCACTGCTCACATACCACTTATGCCTCCCTCCCACATGGAGGATCCATGATGTTTTCCATGCATCACTTCTATCTTCCTTTAAACAGACTGATGCACATGGACCATCATTTTCTAGACCACTGCCCATGCTGATTGCTGACAAGGAGGAGTATGAAGTCAAAGCACTTCTCGCACACTGGGGATCCCCTGGCCATTTCAAGTACCTGACTGCATGGAAAGGTTACAGCTCATCTGAGAACACCTGGGAACCTGAAAGTAATCTCCATCACATGCCCCTTATTTTATCCAAATATAAAAAAGACCATCACTTATGATAGATTCTAATGTACCTTGTTCTCCATTCTTTTATTCCCTTCCTCTCTGCCCTCATCTTCATCACCCTTGTCACCACCTTCTTCTTGATCTATTGGTTATACACTTAGCACGTCCATCCCCACTTCCCCCCATTTGTCCCCCTCCTCATCTGTTATGAGAAATGCAACAGCCTGGAGTCCAGCCCAAAGGGAGCTGTCTTTGATGAGTTTTTCTTCTCCTTCAGTTTATGTTTCTGATACTGTATCATCTTCCAAAGTCATCTTCCTACCAGATCTTATCTGGTCCCTATGCCACCCTTATTTCCCCTTGATCATGATGCACCCATTTCCCTTCTGGACACTTTCCTCCCAAGATGATTCTCTCACATCATCTCATGTTCCCTTTTCTCATGATACTGCAGTAACTTCATGATCCTTGATGACCCTTCATTGGCCAATTCTTAGTCATGATAGTTATTTAGTAAGGTATAAAGACCAGTGACCTGTACTCTTATTCTCTAGCTAGTTCTACACAATCTACGTGTAGTTTTCTGGCCTCCACAAGACTGCTGATCACAGTTAGTGAGAACCTCCTGTGTCTTTGCACTACACCTCAGAGTGTGTGCTCAACTAGTATCTTTGTTTGAGCTCAGACTTACCATCCAAGCTCTTGACTTGCTGGATAACTCCACACAAGCATAACAAAAGAACTAGCTCTCTTCTCACCCCTGCTCTTCAGCAGAAGGGCCCTAGCCAACCATCACATCGAGACCCAGGTTCAGAGCACCTGAACTTTCAGATAACAAGGAAGAATACATTGCCAACTCCCCAGCCCCCCAACCCAAAAGATGAAGAATCCCCAGATCTTCTCAACTCCCTCCCAACCCTTTCCAAACACCAAGGAGACTCCATCGACTGTCACAAGTATCCCCTGCTCCTCCAGTCATCTCTATTCTTCCCAAACCAATGGAAGAGGGACTAACTGATATCAGACGAACCAGATTCTCCACCCCTAGGGAACCATCTCCAATCAAGTTATCCCCTCCTGATATCAGTACCATGACTCACCAAGCGACTGGACCAGCTACTGCTCCACCAGTCAATCCTCTGACCCCAGCCCCTACTCTGGTCAAAAAGTCAGAGATAAGAGCAGGATGTCCCGAGGCTTTCAGTGGAAAGGCTGAGGATGTGAAAAGATGGTTCAGAGCAATGAAAGCATACTTCATGCTAAACCATGAAGTGTATGACAAGCTAGCACAGATCGTCATCCTCCTAAACAACATGAAGACCAGGCTCACTGCCACATTTGCAGAAGGATGGTACCAGAAGCTAGAAGACACTGCGAAGGGAACAATCAACATTGCATTTGCTGATTTAGAAAAGGACTTCTTTGTAACCTTCTCTCCAGGTGACACACAAGCAGAAGCCAGATCCAAGCTTCATGCTTTGCGGCAAGGACAAGGAAGCTTCCCCACCTTCTGTGCGCAATTCAAACTCCTAGTGGCTAACGCAGGAATGGGACATCAGGACACTATCTTGATTGATCTCCTCAGGGTAGTAGTAAATGAGGACATAGTGAACCTTATGACAGCAGTAGACCCAGTCCCTGAAAAATGGCAGAAGTGGATGGAGAAAGCCATGCAATTTGACCAAGTAAGAATGAGGACTCAACTCCTAAGAACTGGACAAAACTGACCAAACAATTCTGGATCTTCCCATAAAAACCATAAAGATCCCTATGTGATGGACATTGACATAATCAAACTATCACCCACTGAACAAGCTGAGCACATATGAAACAACAAGTGTTTCATCTGCCACAAGACCAGGTGCTCCACAAGGAACCACAGAAAGGAAGGAAGTTCCTTCAGAGGAAGGAATTATGGACAAGGCAGTAGGTGAGTACAGCCTTCATACAGACAGACCCCATCAACTCACGTCATACAGGCTGATAACCCAGTAGAAGCATTCTTTGCCAAAAACAATAAAGTCTCATCAGAAGAAGTGGCTAAAGTACTTCGCCTCTGCTTCAAAGAAGAAGAAGAAACCACCCAAGTCAATAAAGAGGACACAGGTTTTCAAAGGGGAGAGATGCTTCAGCATCATTGCCTCCTGCAATCATTGCCCCTGTAATCATATCAAAGATTAGTGACCAAGCAATCTGACTCCCCATCTCTGTATACAAAGAAAACTCAGGAAAAAGCACTGAAATCTCTGCTTTAGTAGATAGTGGGGCAAGCAACTGTTTCATCAACACAAAATTGGTGGACAGGAAGGGCTGGAAGACCCAACAACTAAAAGTACCCATCAAAGCCACAAATGCAGACGGAACCCTAAATGAAAATGGAATGATATGAAGGAAAGTAACTCTTTCCCTAATGATGGAGTCACTACTCTTGGAAAACCAGGACTTCCTCATCATCAACTGTGGAGAGGAAGATATCATCCTAGGAATGTCATGGTTAAGGATGGTAAATCCTGAAATTGATTGGGCTGAAAGCAAAATCACTCTCCCCAAATCAATTGACCCAATATCATGTTCAAAAGATCATATTGAACAGTGATATCTTTTACATTATCTATTGATAGATCTGGATGCTCACATTAACCAAGAAATGATCTGAAAAATAACTCACTCCACTGAGATCGCCCAAGCCAAAATGGTCAACAAAAAAGAAACTGTTCTTCCCCCCAAATTTGAAGAATTCCAGAGGGTATTTGAAGAACCCCCACCAGGCAAACTCCCCCCATCCAGAAAATATAATCATCACATTGACCTAAAAGATACCTTTGTGCCAAAGGTGGCCAAGGTTTACCTGCTAAACCCCAAAGAGCTGGAAGCTTGTAAAACATTCATTGATGAAAACCTGAAGAAAGGAACTATCATACCCTCACAATCACCCCAAGCTTCACCATTCTTTTTTGTACCGAAGAAAGACAGAGGGCTGCACCCCTGTCAATACTACTGATACCTTAACAAGCATACAGTCAAAAATGCTTATCCCCTCCCTCACATTTCTGAGCTCATGGATCAGTTGAAGGATGCTACCATCTTCACCAAAATGGATATTCAATGGGGATACAACAATGTGTTGATCCATCCCCCTGATCGATGGAAAGCCACCTTCATCACACCAATAGGACTGTTCAAACCAACAGTCATGTTCTTTGGGCAAAGCAATTCCCCAGCTACATTCCAGGCTCTTATGAACCACATGTTCACTGATATGATTGTCAAAGGATAGCTAATTATATATATGGACAATCTTATCATTGCATCCAAGCAACCAGGGGAACACACAGAAAGAACATGCTGAGTTCTTCAATGGATGATGGAAAATGACCTTTTCCTCAAGCTAAATAAATGCTCTTTCAATGTCACTGAGGTAGATTACCTTGGAATGATAGTCCAACCTGGCGAGATCACCCTTGATCCTGGAAAACTTAATGCCATCAAAAATTGGAAAAGCCCTACTTCCATAAACAAATCTGCTCATTCATCAGATTCTGCAACTTCTATAGGAAATTCATCCCCGACTTTTCCAGGATCAGTCGACCACTACACAAACTAACCAAGAAAGGAGCAACCTGGAACTGGTCACCAAACTGTGAAAATGCTTTCAGAACCTTACAAAAGGCATTTATGTCTCAGCCTATCCTCAAAATGCCAGATTTGACCAAACCCTTCATGGTGATGACTGATGCTTCACTCACCACCTCAGGGGTGGTCCTCATGCAAACAGATGGAAATGGAGACCTCCATCCTTGTGCCTACTTTTCTCAAACCTTTTCTCCCAAGGAACGAAACTACAACATCTATGACTGAGAATTGTTGGCTGTTATCTGAGCCTTGGAAGAATGGAGACATTATCATTCTGGGACAGAACACCAAGTGACAGTTCAAACCAATCATAAAAACCTAGCATAGTTTAAACAACCCCACAAACTATCCCACTGACAAGCTAGATGGATGCTGTTCTTACAGGATTTCAATATCCAATATCAAAACCTCCCCAGAAATAAAATGGCCCCAGCTGACACTCTATCAAGACAAGAAGAGATCAACACTACTAGTGACAACCAGGATGTTATTCTTATCCCTGATGATCACTTTATCAACCTTATTGACCTCACCATATGAGAAAAAGTGATCCTTTCCACCAAAGATGATCCCCTAGCAAAGAACACCATCACTGCCACACAAATGGGTTCTTCTCTCTTTCCTCGAGCCTCAGCCAACAACTGGAAGTGGGAGGATGGGATGCTGTACTTCAAGGGACATCTCTTCATCCCTGAACCACATAGAAACACACTGGTCACAAACTTACATGAATCCCCTGCCAGAGGGCATGGCAGATATTTCAAGACCCTATCTCTACTCCAAAGAGATTATTGGTGGCCCAAGCTCTCAACCTTTGTCTGAAAATTTGTCCATGGATGTGCAGTTTGTGAAGCAAAAAAAGTCAACACTCACCCTACTACCCCACCCCCTGTTCTCAATCCAATGGAAGCAGATCACCCATTCCAGAATATCTCCATGGACCTAATCACAGATCTCCCGATTTCTGCTGGTTTTGACTCTATACTGGTCATGGTCAACCATGGCCTTACAAAGGGGGTAGTTTTCCTCCCTTGCAACAAAACAATTGATGCAGCTGGAATAGCAAATCTCTTCTTTAGAAATATTTTCCCCAGATTTGGGCTCCATGATCAAGTTATATCTGATAGGGGCCCTCAATTCACCTCAGCATTTGCCAGAGAACTTGCCTGACTTTTACAATATGATCTAGCCCTATCCATGGCCTACCACCCTCAAACAGATGGAGAAACCGAATGAGTCAATCAGGAACTAGAAACTTACCTATGAATATTCTGTAGTGGAAACCCTGCTAAGTGGCATGATCTTCTCTCTATGGCTGAATTTGCTCACAACTCTGCCACCCACTCAGTCACCAAACAAACACCATTTACCCTGATGATGGGATATGAACCCCAAGCTTACCCAGCCATTAGAAAAACCTTCCTCCCCACTCTCAAATCCCATATGACAATCCTTGATAAAGCCTGACAGGAAGCAAAAGCTGCTCATGTGACTGCTCAACTATGACTGAAGGAAAAAGTATGGTCAAAATACAAACCCTTCAGAGTCAAAGACAAGGTTTGGCTAGAAGGAAAAAACCTTCACATTCCTTATCCATCTAGGAAGCTAGCCCCTAAACGAGAAGGCCCCTTTGAGATCAAAAAAGTCATCTCCTCTGTCTCCTTCCAACTTCAACTCCCCTCCTCATGGAAAATCCACCCAGTCTTTCATGCCTCTCTCCTCACGTCTTACATCAAAATAGCAGAACATGGACCCAACTTTATCAGACCACCACCCAAAGATATTAAAGGAGAAGAGGAATATGAAGTGAAAGCTATCCTTGCCCACCAAGGAACATTTGGGCAAAAACAATATTTAGTCAAATGGAAAGGATACTCGTCAGCTGAAAATATGTGGGAACCTGCCATCAATTTATCCAATGCCAGAGATTTGCTGTGGAGTTACCAAAGGGAACATCCCCATGCATTTTCACAGCATTAACCCAATCCTCCCTGAATAATCAACCCTGAATCCACAGTCCCAATTTGATCTGCATACCCTGGTCTGTGCACCACAAGAACTGCCTTAAAAGACCCTGTTTCCCCCAACACCTGACAACTGCTGCACTCTCATCAGCATAGCCATCCCCATCACATTCAATATGCAATTCTCTCTGGAGTTCCACAAATCCATCACACTCCTAATCACCCTCCTCTTAGTCTACATCACATATTTAGGCCACAACCTAGCGACCAAGTCCCACTTCTGGGTGGTAGAAGTACATGTTAGGGAAAAGACGTGGCTGTACCTGTCATGGAGTGACAGTTCAGTCAAAGCAGGACAGGAATGCTAGTGGGTGGGGAGCTCCACATTGGGGCCCTGGTTCCCATGAAGACACTGATACACCGCCACAGTAGGTGCCACATGGTGGTAGAACCACAGGATCAAGATTGGAGAGAGGTGACAGGAGAGGAAGTGGATCATTGGGTGCCATCACTGATGCTGAATAGGAGATGGGTGGACCCAGAATGAAATAAAAGGAACTGTTACCCTGCTTCCCCTGTGAGAAAGAAATCTCCCATGGCCAGCTCTTATTCTCCTCCCACCTCCGTCCCAGATCCCTTAGAAGGCTACTGTCTCGCTCACACTGAGGAGAATGCCTTAGGGGAAATTTATCAGTTCCACTGGCTCCCCAAGTTACAGTTATGGGAAGCCCTAGAGAAGATCCTTCAAGACATCAATTTAGTCTTGATGATCAACCATCTGCCAGATTTTGAAATGAATGAGTTCCTACCCCTCACCATGAACCTTTACCATTGATATCATGCTTTCTCCCTCCACACAGAACACCTCCCCACTGATTCCATGCTCGTGGCCCCTTACGCCATGTCTAGAGTGGTGTTATCTTGAATGTGCAATTATATCCTAGAACTGCTCGTCCAACATGGGATCTTGCCACTTCTCACAGGACTCCCCACACTTCCAATGTATGAAATCATGTGGCCAATCTTACAGACCCTTAATGCCTGACAAACCCAGGACTTTCTCTGTGTCAGATTTATATCTGACTCCATCACTCTATTACCACTGCCCCACCAGTATTTTGACCAACTCCCATCAAGTAGTCCTGCTGCCTGACTGGCTGCCTGAGCCACTACACGCACTCCCATCGAAACATCTCTGCATGTGGTGGAAGGTGAAATCACCCCAGTTGTGGATCAAGCCAATACTCCATGTTACACTGAGTGGACACTTGTGTTGCTCAAGCAACCTGTGAATGGGGTGATACCGTAGTCCATTGTACCTTTGATATAGCAAAATAGATGCTTGACAGCACTCTAGTGGGCTGCTCCAGGATCAGAGGTAAAAGATGCAAGCTGGCCCACAGCATACGCAATATCTGGGAGAATGGTGCATGAGAGATATTGGAGAAAGCCAATCGCACCACCATAGTCAATAGAATGCATCACAGCACACTCCTCTGGTGTTTTTGGGCATTGCTCACAAGTGAGACACAGACCAGGATCCATGAGAGTGGTGACAGGCTTGCAATCTGCCATGCTGAAGCAGGCAAGCATGTCAACACAGTACTGGTGTTGTGAGAGGGTGATGGAGTGCTGGGGGTGATCTTGATTGATCTTGATGCCTAGGATCTCTTTGTGTTAGATTCATTGATTGTGCCATTTAGCTATCATTTGCATCGCCAGACTTGTGGCACATCATTGTTGTTTATTTTTGTTCACTGTCCCTCGCAGTGACATCCTCGGAGTTCGCTCTCTGCACCCTCAGTTGCTTACAGCGAACTCCAGGTATGTCTATTTAGATGCTTTCAATATATAGTTGCTTACAGCGAACTCCAGCTGTCATTCCAGCTGTTTAACAGGTTATGAGCCCTGTGCTGTAAAGTGCTTGAAAAACATTCACCCTTGACTGAAAATTTTCACTCAACTCATCCTCACCCCAGATGTCATCTGAAAGTCACTACGGTCACATCCAGCCTCTTACAGGCACCAACTACACAACATGGAGTGAGGAGATGAAGGCACTGCTGCACTCCAAGGGACTCTGGTGACTTGTCAGTGGGAAGGAGAAGCAACCAGCCTCTGACCCAGCAGAGCAGGAGATTTGGGATATTAAGCAGGATAAGGCTGTGGGCAAGCTTATGCTGAGTATTGCTCCAGACCAGCGAGTCCACATCTGTGCTTACCAAGATGACCTGACTGCAGCATGGACAGCACTCCAGAAGCTGTTTGTGCAGCAAAAGGCCAGCACTCGCTTTGTCACCTATGATGAATTCTTCAGCATTCGCAAACTGCCCGAGGAGACCCTGCCAGCTCTTACTGCCCGAGTCGAGCTTGGAATGGCCAGAATCCAGGAGTTGCACTCTAGTAGCTTTGACTTGAAGGCACTCAACGATGAACTGGCCTGTATGGCAATGATTCAGGCCCTTGGCCTGGACTACACACATTTCACCTCTTCCCTCACCCTGCTGACTGACCTCGACAAAGACAAGGTCAAGGCTGCGTTTCAGACTAAGGAAGTCCATTGCTGGCTTCGCCCCGAAGCATCTAGCTCAGCAGGCAACTCCACTCTGGTGACATCGACCCCCTCCTACAGGTGCAACCCATTGGCTCCCTGTGGTTTCTGCGAGAAGCCAGGCCACTGCCAGTGTAACTGTCACTTCCTGCAAAGGGTGAAGGAGAACTTTAAGTCGGGCAGACACAGGGGAAAGAAAGTGAACCAGGCGACTACTGCACCCACTGAGGGGGGCTCGACCCAGGATGTGGTTGAACACACCAGAAATGCAAGTCTTTGTTCCAGTGATGCTTCCAACCCCCTCTCGCTGCTCGTGCTCAATGCTGACTTTGATTGGAATGCAGACACAGCCACCACTTCTCATATGACACCTCATCGCCACTGGATTCGCAACTACACCCCAAAGCACATCCCAATCAAGCTTGCTGACAATACTGTCATCTATTTGGCCAGAGTGGGCTCTGTGGTATTTAATCCAGTTGTGAAGGGGAAGAGGGTTCAGTCAGTCGAATTTTCGAAAGTGCTTCATGTGCCTAGTCTGCAGAACAATCTACTATCCATGCTCCACCTTGCTCGCCACTCCAGGTTTATGATCCAGATCAATGCCACACAGATGAGCTTTGTGCATGGTGACGATGGCCCACTCTTCGTCATTAGCATCAATAGCAACACTGCAGCCTTTCTGGACAGTGTGATGGAGCCTCAGCCCAAGCTTGTGTGTACAGCAACCACTCTTCCCCTCGACTTGTCGCTCTGGCACCAGAGACTCGTGCACCACAACCTGGCTGATGTTAGGGCCCTGATTGATTGCAAAATGGTCACTGGGATATGCCTCGAGTCACAGAGCACACCTGACCCAGTGTGCAAGCCATGCATTGCTGGCAAATGCATGCAAACCCGTTTCCTGTTAGAGTCATTGATCGTGCCTTAGCTATCATTTGCATCGCCACACTTGTGGCGCATGGTTGTTGTTTATTTTTGTTTACTGTATCTCGCAGTCACATCTTCGGAGTTCACTCTCTGCATCCCCAGTTGCTTACAGCGAACTCCAGGTATGTTGATTTAGATGATTTCAATGTACTAGTTGCTTACAGTGAACTCCAGCTGTCCTCCAGCTGTTAACAGGTTATGAGCCCTGCGCTGTAACGTGCTACAATCATTTTCGCACCCTCCAAAAAATTTTCACCTGCCTCATCGCCTTCCAATGTCGTCCGAAAACCACTACCGATGCATTCAGCCTCTTACAGGCACTAACTACACAACATGGAGCGAGGAGATGAAGGCCCTCCTTCGATCCAAGGGACTCTGGCGACTCGTCAGTGGGAAGGAGAAGCGACCGGCCTCCGACCCAGTGGAGCAGGAGAGCTGGGATGTAAAGCAGGACAAGGCAGCTGGGGAACTCATGCTGAGTATTGCCCCAGATCAGCGAGTACACATCCGAGCTCACCAGGATGACCCCACCGCGGCATGGACAGCCCTACAAAGTCTTTTCGTGCAGCAGAAGGCCAGCACTCGTTTCGTTGCATACGATGAGTTTTTCAGCATTCGCAAACTCCCCGACGAAACCTTGCCTGCACTCACTGCCCGAGTTGAGCTTGGAATGGCCAGAATCCAGGAATTGCGCCCCAGTACCTTCGACTTGAAGGCCCTGGACGACGAGCTGGCCTGCATGGCCATGATTCGGGCCCTTGGTCCGGACTACTCGCATTTCACCTCTTCGCTCGCCTTGCTCACTGACCTGGACAAAGACAAGGTCAAGGCTGCCTTCCAGACCGAGGAAGTCCATCGCCGACCACGCCCTGAGGCATCTAGCGCCACCGGAGACTCTGCTCTGGCGACATCGACCTCCACTTGCAGGTGCAGCCCTTCGGCTCCCTGTGGATTCTGCGAGAGACCTGGCCACTGCCAGTGTAACTGCCGCTGCTTACAGAGGGCGAAGGAGAACTACAAGTCGGGGGGGAAGAACAGAGGAAAGAAGGCGAACCAGGCAACTGCTGCACCCACTGAGGGTGGCTCGACCCAGGATGTGGTCGAACACGCAGGAAATGCAAGTCTTCGTTCCAGTGATCCCTCCGACCCTCTCTCGCCACTTGTGCTCGATGCTGACTTCGATTGGAATGCAGACACGGGGGCCACTTCTCATATGACGCCCCATCGCCACTGGATTCGCAACTACACCCCGAAACGCGTCCCAATCAAGCTCGCCGACAATACTGTGGTATATTCAGCTGGAGTGGGCTCAGTGGTGTTCAACCCGGTGGTGAAGGGGAAGCAGGTCCGGTCGGTCGAGTTCTCAAAAGTCCTCCATGTCCCTAGCCTTCGGAATAATCTCTTATCTGTGCTATACCTCGCTCGCCACTCCGGTTTCACCATTCAGATCAGTGCGACCCATATGAGCTTCGTGCATGGCAAAGATGGCCCACTCTTCGTTGCAAGCATCAATAGCAACAATGCGGCCTTTCTGGATGGTGTGACAGAGCCTCAGCCCGAATTCGCGCGCACAGCAACAACTCTACCTCTTGACTTGTCGCTTTGGCATCGGAGACTCGCCCACCACAACTTGGCTGATGTGAGAGCACTGATCGATTGCAAAATGGTCACTGGGATGCGCCTTGATTCACGGAGCACACCAGACCCAGTGTGCGAGCCTTGCATTGCTGGCAAAATGCATGCAAACCCATTCCCCAGCTCGCAATGGCGTGCATCACGACCTCTCGAACTTGTGCACTCGGATGTCCATCAGCTGCCTGTGGCGACATTCTCGGGCTATCGGTACTGGGTCACATTCATTGACAACTACTCGCGTTATCGATTTGTGCTGCCTATCCGAGCGAAATCTGATGTTTTTGAGGCTTTTAAGCAATTTAAGGCCTTCGCAGAGAATCAATCGGAGCGCAAGATTAAAATACTGCGCGACGACAAGGGAGGCGAGTACATGAGCAATGCCATGCTCAAATTCACCACAGAGGCCGGCATTGAGCGCCAGCACACAGTCCGTGCACGTCCGCAGCAGAATGGGGTCGCCGAACGCGCCAATCGAGTCCTTTCGGAGCGAATTACTGCAATGCTGCAGGAATCCGGCCTGGCCATGTCGTTCTGGGGGGAGGCGCTCGCTGCGCTTGTCCACGTCTGGAATCGATGCCCTACAGCCGCACTGGACACCTCGACACCTTACGAGCTCTGGCATGGTCGGAAACCCGATCTATCGCATCTGCGCGTGTGGGGATGCACTGCGTATGTGCACATTCAGCGCGACAAACGCAACTCGCTCCAATCGCATGCAGAGAAATGCGTCTTCATTGGGTATCCCACTGGGTATAAGGGCTGGAAGTTCTATAACCCTACAACAAAGCGCACAGTGATTTCCGAGTGCGCTGATTTCGATGAGCGCTCCAGCACTCCGCTAGCTCGCCCTACACCGACCCAAATAGCCCCGAAAGCGCCACGACCATATAGTCCGCCAGACCTCTCGGATGATGAGGAACAGCCCAATTCAGCTCCGGAGATGGCACCTCCTGGGGGGGCACCTGATAATGAGCAGGATGCACCACCTCCTTCGCCTCCACCAGCTCCACTACCTGCGCCGGCTGCTTTACCTCCAGCACCCGTTACACCTCCGCCAGCACGCCCAGCCAGTCCTGTGGGGATCGGAGCCCGATTGCCTGTCCAGAGACGCCAGCCACCCAGAGAATGGTGGAAACTGAGCCCCGCGCAGCTGAATGACCCCACTGATGACGATTCAGATGATGAGGCAGACATTGTGCAATGCATGGCTGCGAATTCATCACACCTGCGCTCATATGCAGACGCAATGTGACGCGAGGATGCCCAGCAGTGGACTCAAGCTGCAATGGACGAATTGGCAGCTCACAGGTCGAATGGGACCTGGACTCTGGTGCCCAGGCCAACTGATCACCCAGTCATTGGCTCACGATGGGTATTCACAAAGAAATATTGCGCTGATGGGTCCTTTGAGCACTATAAGGCTCGTCTCGTCGCCCAGGGCTTCTCCCAACGACCGGGATTCGAGTATCTTGAGGTATTTGCCCCCACAGTGCGATTGCCCACATTGTGAGTCATTCTCGCTCTTGCCACGCTCCAGGACTTCCATCTTTGGTCAGTCGATGTATCCAATGCCTATCTCAATGGTGAGATGGACTGCGACATCTACATGGAGCAGCCTGAGGGATTCGCAGAGGGAAACACTCGAGATACGGTCTGTTTGCTGAAAAAGGCTCTTTATGGCACGAAACAGGGCGGAAATCGCTGGAATCACAAAATGCGAACCGCTTTGAAGTCCATGGGATTCACGCAGACATATTCTGATGCTGCGGTCTACATTTTCACTCGTGGTGATGTCCGCATCCTCCTTCCTGTGTTTGTCGACGACATGACATTTGCATCGCCCTCACTGCCTGCAATCAAGCAGGCAATCGCAGATTTGAGTGCACACTTTAAGTTGCACAACCTGGGCCCCACAGCTGAGATCCTGGGGATCAAAATCAACCGAGATCGCTCGAAGCGCTCACTGACTATCTCCCAGAGGCAGTACTGCGTCGACATGCTCTCGCGCTACAACATGGCCGACTGCAAGCCAGTCACCACTCCCATGGATCCTGGACTCAGCCTGTCTCGGACCCAGATTGCTACTACCGACGAGGAGCGTGCTTTGATGCGATCTGTCGACTATGGTGGCGCCATTGGCTCACTCCAGTATCTGTCCTGCACCACTCGGCCTGACATTGCATTCGCAGTCGGTCAACTCGCTGTTAACAGCTGGAAATACAGCTGGAGTTCACTGTAAGCAACTATATATTGAAAGTATCTAGATGGACATACCTGGAGTTCGCTGTAAGCAACTGAGGGTGCAGAAAGTGAACTCCAAGGGTGTGAGTGCGAAGTACAGTAAATAAAAATAAACAACAATGATGCGCCACAAGTGTGGCGATGCGAATGATGGCTATGTGTCGCAATCAATGAATCTAACACCAGCCTGGTCCGGCACATTGGAATGCTGTTAAGCACCTCCTGCGCTACATTGAAGGTACTCTGGACTACTCGATTACTTACACACCTGATCCATCCTCCACCAAGCTATTTGTGACCTATTCTGATGCAAACCATGGGGGCTGCAAGGACACTAGTTGCTCCACCAGTGCATTTGTTGTCAAAATTGGCACAGGTGCTGTTTGCTGGATGTCAAAATGCCAGTCGATTGTCGCATTGTCCACGACCGAGGCCGAGTATGTTGCTGCATGCGAATCAGGCAAGGAGATCGTCTGGATGCGAAAACTGCTGCAGGAGCTCCGATTCACCCTTGCAGGTCCATCTACTCTATACATGGATAACCAGTCTGCAATACAGGTGGCAAAGCATCCCGAGCACCATGGCCGAATGAAGCACTTGGATCTGCGATGGTACTGGCTGTGAGATGTGGTGGATAAAGGAGCAATCTCGCCCAAATTCATTGTGACCACCGAGATGCCAGCTGATCTACTGACAAAGGCATTATCTTGGGTGAAGGTGCAGGATTTCTGTGCGATGCTCAGACTTGAGAGAGTCACGCAATGAGGGGGGAGTGTTAGAGTCATTGATTGTGCCTTAGCTATCATTCGCATCGCCACACTTGTGGCGCATGGTTGTTGTTTATTTTTGTTTACTGTATCTATCTCACAGTCACATCCTTGGAGTTCGCTCTCTGCATCCCCAGTTGCTTACAGCAAACTCCAGGTATGTCCATTTAGATGATTTGAATATACAGTTGCTTACAGTGAACTCCAGCTGCAGTTCCAGCTGTTTAACAAGCACACCGTCCGTGCATGCCCACAGCAGAATGGAGTTGCTGAATGTGCCAATCGAGTCCTTTCGGAGCAAATCACTGCGATGCTCCAGGAATCAGGCCTCACAATGTCATTCTGGGGTGAAGCTCTCGCTGTGCTTGTCCACATCTGGAATCGATGCCCGACAGCTGCATTGGACACTGTGATGCTCTATGAACTCTGGCATGGCCGGAAACCCAACGTCTCACATCTTCGTGTCTGAGGATGCACTACCTATGTGCATGTGCAGCGCAACAAGCGAAATTTGCTCCAATCACATTATGACAAGTGCATCTTCATTGGATATCCAGCCAGTTACAAGGGCTGGAAATTCTACAATCCCACCACAAAGCACACAATTATCTCCGAACGCGCTGATTTCGATAAGTGCATTGTTACTTCCTCAGTCCGCCCTATGCCAAAGCCTGCAGGGCCTAATGCTCCACTTCCATATACTCCACCAGATCGCTTGGACAATGATGATGACCTGGATTCTGCTCTGGAGTTGCCACCTCCTGTGCCTCCTCCAGCTGCTTCGCCTGGACCAGATCCATCACCCCCACCAGCTACACCTCCACCAGCACACCCTGTGAGTCCAGTTGGGATCGGAGCAAGGATGCCATTCCAGAGATGCCAACCCCCAAGGGAATGGTGGAAGTTGAGTCCTGCGCAGCTGAGTGATCTGACTGAGGACAACTCAGATGAGGAAGCAGACCTTGCCCATTGCAATGTGGCGAACTCAGCCCATCCTCAGTCATTTGCAGATGGGATGTGTCATGAGGACACACAGGAGTGGAATCAGGCTGCATTGGATGAATTGGCAGCCCACAGGTCGAATGGGACCTGGACTCTTGTCCTCAGGCCAACTGATCGGCCAGTCATTGGCTTGAGGTGGGTGTTCACCAAGAAATATCGCACTGATGGGTCATTCAAGCACTATAAGGCTTGTCTTGTCACACAGGGATTCTCCCAGCGACTGGGCTTCGAGTATCTCGAGGTTTTTGCCCCCACAGTGCGATTGCCTATACTGCATGTTAAACAGCTGTAGCACAGCTGGAGTTCGCTGTAAGCAACTATATATTCAAAGTATCTAGATCAACATACCTGGAGTTCACTGTAAGCAACTGAGGGTGCAGAAAGCGAACTCCGAGGATGTGACTGCGAAGTACAGTAAACAAAAATAAACAACAATGACGTGCCACAAGTGTGGCGATGTGAATGATAGCTAAATGGCACACTCAATGAATCTAACATGTCCATGACTGAGGCCAAGTATGTCACTGCATGCAAATCAGGCAAGGAGATCGTCTGGATGTGAAAACTGCTGCAGGAGCTCGGATTCACCCTCACAGGTCCATCTACTCTATACATGGATAACCAGTCTGCAATACAGGTGGCGAAGCATCCTGAGCACCATGGCCGAATGAAGCACTTGGATCTGCGATGGTACTGGCTGTGAGATGTGGTGGATAAAGGAGCAATCTTGCCCAAATTCATTGTGACCACCAAGATGCCAGCTGATCTACTGACAAAGGCATTATCTCAGGTGAAGGTGCAGGATTTCTGTGGGATGCTCGGACTTGGGAGAGTCGCACAATGAGGGGGGAGTGTTAGATTCATTGATCGCACCTTAGCTATCATTCACATTGCCACACTTGTGGTGCATGGTTGTTGTTTATTTTTGTTTACTGTATCTCGCAGTCACATCCTTGGAGTTTGCTCTCTACATCCCCAGTTGCTTACAGCGAACTCCAGGTATGTCAATTTAGATGATTTCAATATACTAGTTGCTTACAGTGAACTCCAGCTGTTTCCAGGTGTTTTAACAGAAAGCATTGATGTGCTCTGTTGACTATGGAGGTGCCATTGGTTTGCTCCAGTACCTGTCTTGCACCACTTGGCTGGACATTGCATTTGCAGTAGGTCAGCTTGCATCATTCACAGCCCAGCTTGGTCCAGCGCATTGAAATGCTGTTAAGCATCTCCTGTGCTACATCAAAGGCAGTCTTGACTACTCGATCACCTATGCACCCGCTGTTAGATTCATTGAGTGCGCCATTTAGCTATCATTCGCATCGCCACACTTGTGGCGCATGATTGTTGTTTATTTTTATTTACTGTACTTCACACTCACATCCTCGGAGTTCGCTTTCTGCACCCTCAGTTGCTTACAGCGAACTCCAGGTATGTCGATCTTGATACTTTGAATATATAGTTGCTTACAGCGAACTCCAGCTGTGCTACAGCTGTTTCACAGGTTATGAGCCCTGCGCTGTAATGCGCCACAATCACTTTCGAACTGCCCGAAAATTTTCTTTCGCTTCGTCGCCCTCCAACATGTCGTCCGAATCCCACTACCGACGTATTCAGCCTCTCACAGGCACTAACTACACCACATGGAGCGAAGAGATGAAGGCACTCCTGCACTCTAAGGGTCTGTGGCGACTCGTCAGTGGGAAGGAGAAACGACCGGCCTCCGACCCAGCGGAGCAGGAGAGTTGGGATATCAAGCAGGACAAGGCTGCCGGAGAACTCATGCTGAGTATTGTGCCTGATCAGCGAGTCCACATTCGAGCTCACCAGGACGACCCCACTGCTGCATGGACAGCACTCCAAAACTTAATTGTGCAGCAGAAGGCCAGCACTCGCTTCGTCGCCTATGACGAATTTTTCAGCATTCGCAAGCTTCCCGACGAGTCTCTGCCTGCCCTCACTGCCCGAGTCGAGCTCGGAATGGCAAGAATCCAGGAGCTGTGCCCCAGCACCTTTGATTTGAAGGCCCTCGATGACAAACTCACCTGTATGGCTATGATTCGTGCCCTTGGCCCCGACTTCTCCCACTTTACCTCCTCACTCGCCCTGCGCACTGACCTGGACAAAGATAAGGTCAAGGCAGCATTCCAGACTGAGGAAGTCCATCGCCGACCGCGCCCCGAAGCATCTAGCGTTGCCGGAGACTCTGTTCTGGCGACATCGACCTCCACTTGCAGGTGCAGCCCTGCGGCTCCCTGTGGTTTCTGCGAGAAGCTGGGCCACTGCCAGTGTAACTGTCGCTTCCTGCAAAGGGCAAAGGAGAACTTTAAGTCGGGCAGACACAGGGGAAAGAAAGCAAACCAGGCGACTACTGCACCCACAGAGGGGGACTCGACCCAGGATGTCGTCGAAAAAGCGGGAAATGCAAGTCTTCGTTCCAGTGACCCCTCCGACCCCCTCTCGCCTCTCGTACTCGATGCTGACTTCGATTGGAATGCAGACACGGGCACCACTTCTCATATGACGCCTCATCGCCACTGGATTCGCAACTACACCCCAAAGCGCGTCCCAATCAAGCTCGCCGACAATACTGTCGTCTATTCGGCCGGAGTGGGGTCCGTGGTATTTAATCAAGTCGTGAAGGGGAAGAGGGTTCGGTCAGTGGAATTTTCGAAAGTGCTTCATGTGCCTAGTCTGCGGAACAATCTACTATCCGTGCTCCACCTCGCTCGCCATTCCGGGTTTACGATCCAGATCAATGCCACACATATGAGCTTTGTGCATGGCGACTATGGCCCACTCTTCGTTGCTAGCATCAATAGCAACAATGCAGCCTTTCTGGATGGCATGATGGAGCCTCAGCCCGAGCTTGCGCACGCAGCAACCACTGTTCCCCTCGACTTGTCGCTCTGGCACCAGAGACTCGCGCACCACAACCTGGCTGATGTGAAGGCCCTGATCGATCGCAAAATGGTCACTGGGATGCGCCTTGAGTCACGCAGCACACCTGACCCAGTGTGTGAGCCATGCATTGCTGGCAAAATGCATGCAAACCCGTTCCCTAGCTCGCAATGGCGGGCGTCGCAGCCCCTTGAGCGTGTGCACTCCAATGTCCATCAGCTCCCTGTCCCCACATTCTCTGGCTACCGGTACTGGGTCACATTCATTGATGACCACTTGCGGTATCGATTCATGTTAAACAGCTGTAGCACAGCTGGAGTTCGCTGTAAGCAACTATATATTGACAGTATCTAGATCGACATACCTGGAGTTTGCTGTGAGCAACTGAGGGTGCAGAAAGCGAACTCCGAGGATGTGAGTGCGAAGTACAGTAAATAAAAATAAACAACAATCATGCGCCACAAGTGTGGCGATGCGAATGATAGCTAAATAGCGCAATCAATGAATCTAACAGTAGTGCCTTCATTTCCTTGCTCCATGTTGTATAATTTGTGCCTGTGAGAGGCTGAATGTGGCGATAGTGGTTTTCAGATGACATTTGAGCTGGAGACGAGTCGAGTGAAAATTTTCAGGCGAGTGCGAATGTGTTTGTAGTGCGTTAAAGTGCAGGGCTCATAACCTGTTAAAACACCCGGAAACAGCTGGAGTTCGCTGTAAGCAACTATATATTGACAGTATATAGATCGACATACCTGGAGTTCGCTGTAAGCAACTGAGGGTGCAGAAAGCGAACTCCGAGGATGTGAGTGCGAAGTACAGTAAATAAAAATCAACAACAATCATGCGCCACAACTGTGGTGATGCGAATGAGAGCTAAATGGCACAATCAATGAATCTAACATCATTCGAGTGATATAAGGCCCGTCTTGTCGCACAGGGTTTCTCCCAGCGACCAGGATTTGAGTATCTCGAGGTTTTTGCCCCCACAGTGCAATTGCCCACTCTGCGAGTCATTCTCGCTCTGGCAGTGCTCCAGGACTTCCACCTGTGGTCGGTGGATGTGTCCAATGCATATCTCAATGCTGAGATGCACTGCGATGTTTATATTGAGCAGCCTGAGGGATTTGCAGAGGGAAACACTCAAGACTCTGTCTGTTGGCTCAAAAAGGCACTTTATGGGACGAAACAGGGTGGAAATTGATGGAATCACAAGATGTGTGTTACTCTGAAGTCGATGGGATTCAGCCAGACTCATTCTGACGCCACAGTCTACATATTCACTCGTGATGATGTCCGCATCCTCCTACCTGTGTTTGTCGATGACATGACCTTCGCATCACCCTCACTACCTGCAATCAAGCAGGCAATTGCAGATCTCAGTGCACACTGTAAGTTGCGCAACCTGGGCCCCACAGCGGAGATCCTGGGGATCAAAATCGATCGAGATCACTCCAAGTGCTCACTGACCATCTCGCAGAGGCAGTACTGCATCGATATGCTTCTGCACTACCACATGGCTGACTGCAAACCAGTCACCACTCCCATGGATCCTGGACTCAGCCTGTCTTGCAACCAGATTGCTACTACCGACGAAGAAAAAGCATTGATGCGCTCTGTCGACTATGGAGGTGCCATTGGTTCGCTCCAGTACCTGTCTTGCACCACTCGGCCGGACA
>JBBPTT010000420.1:0-25220 GCA_038094175.1 Boletellus aff. lepidospora
TGCGCCTCGCCGACGTCGCCCCCCCCCCCGCCCTCCCCATCCCCATCCCCATTCCCGCCATCCACATACCACCCGCACCCGTCACAGACGTCCTCACGGACCCCTCCTCCGAAGACCTATCCAGCGACGACCCCGACATCGCCTACCCCTCCGACTCCGAGTTCCTCCCGTCCCCCGTCCCGGTCAGCGTCGACCCGGCCTCGCTCTCGGCCGGCCACGCCGTCCGTCCGTCCCGCCGCCCATCGCGTTCCATAACCAGAGTCCCCGTCCCGATTCCCCACCTCACCAAAAAGTCAAGAGGACGCAAAGTCCCGACGTCCAGCGGCGAGCCCATCTACGCCGCCAGCAGGGACAAGACGAAAAAGGGCGTGCGGACCTATACCTGCCAGGTCGACGGGTGCGGAAAGTGTTTTGTCAGGGGCGAACATCTCAAACGCCACATTCGTTCCATCCATACCGACGAAAAACGTGGGTGGGCACTCGCGC
Organism: Boletellus aff. lepidospora; assembly: GCA_038094175.1. Taxonomy (NCBI): domain Eukaryota; kingdom Fungi; phylum Basidiomycota; class Agaricomycetes; order Boletales; family Boletaceae; genus Boletellus; species Boletellus aff. lepidospora. Next base: position 487 of record JBBPTT010000420.1, read on the forward strand.
CTTGTCGCTTTCCCTCTCGCCCATCGTTGACGCACTCACCCTTGTTAAAGCGTGGATTTGCTCGTACGAGAACTGCACTCGCACGTTTAGCAGGCGAGACAACCTGAACCAGCACCTGCGCATCCACAAGCTGCAGGACGGTGACCACTGACGCGGAGGGGGAGCTCACACAGACTACAGACGCAACGTCTCGTGCTATCGTTATTTCATTTCATTTATTCCATGTATCGTCGACAATGCACTCCTTGCTTTTCGGTTGCGAACCGAGTCACCGTGCGGCATAGCATGAAATCATGTATTCGGATGGTGAGTGGATCTGCGGGGAAGCATAGCCAACGGATAAAAGGAAAAGGAAAAAAAAAAAAAAGTGTACACGATGATGCCTCGTCCGTCTGCCCTCTCACCATCGTCGATCGCCCTGTTAGCAAGGCATGCTCACGCCTCGGCTGTTTTCCTGACGCGCTTTTTGGCGACGGTGTTTTCCCTGTGCACGACAGCCCGTCGAGACGCGCCCGCTGCCAACAGACCCGCGCTCACCTGAACCCGTTCTTGAACCGCCTCGACACATGCTTGAGGTACCGCATGCGACCCGTCCCGGTCGTCTTTCGGCGCTTGGCCTTTTGTCCCCACTCGTACGAACGCAGTTTGGCGGACGGATACCCGCACTGTCCACACGCTGCGCGTGTGCGCATGCGCACGTCGTTAGCCTCAGCTCTCCGCAACCACGGGGGTGACCCACTCTTGTGTTGCTTGTGAAGCGCCCGGTTGCCGCAGCGCCGACAGAGCGTGTGCGTCTTGCTGTGGCGTTTGCTGACCGAGTTCGGTTCGAGGGTCAGCCAGCCATGGTCACCGCGAAACGAACGCGGACGTACCCAAAGGACGAGGTACCTATTCAACCCCCCCGCAACACGACAAAGGACGAAACAGAAATGCCCTCCCCGTCAGCGTGGACAATTAGTAAACACGTCGTCGAAAACAAACCTTTTGTCTGTCGAGGAACGAGCGGTCAGCGTTTTGGGGCCGGATGGAAGAGACAGAAGACGGTCCCGTTGCGAGCACATCCACCCGATCTCGGACGCATCCAGCGTGCCATCCACCCCATCCATCCCCGTTTTACGCAGAAAGAGACCAGCAGGACGGACTGGATGGATCGCAACGGCACCCAAACACTCACCATGTCGCCGCTTCCTGGGATTCGTGGTTGGGTGGTACGAGTGGTGCTTTAGATGGCTGGAGGCTGACACCGTGTGAAAATGTAAATTATCACGTGATTCCTAAAGGCAGCTATGTAGTTCAAAGGAGTTTCACGCTAGTGCGGCACGACCGGCGTGTACGCACGAGCAGGAGGCGGGTACATATATCCGACATATCCATGCGGGTACGCCGCCTGAGTCGCCTTCCCATCCCACCGCAACCCCGCAGCCGATTGCATCGCCCACAGGTCCCACTCGGACAGATACGCCGGCCGATCCACTACCTGCGGCCGAGGATTGTACCATGCCGGCTCCGATCCTTGCCTCACCCTCCGACGCATCCGACTCCGTGGGTTCTCCGCCGGCACGTACTCGTCTGCGATCTGTGCACTCGACATCCACGGTAGCTTGTCTAGGCTCGCCATGAACCGACGGACCCGCGCCACCGTTGACGCGAGCGAACCGTCTGGGGACACGGGCGTGTCGAGCGCCGTACCAGACTTGGGGTCTGGCCGTGCGGGGGCGAGCATGAGCTGGGTGTCGAGCAGCGGGAGAGCGGGCATGTGTTCGTGGAGCGTTTGGGAACCTTCCTCTGCGACCGGCGGGACCACAATCGCGCTCGGACCTGGACCGCCCATCGCGGGGTGCCGGGGCATACCGACCGCAGGGGAAGCCCCGTGTGCAGAGCGCATCGAGGGACGGGGTGAAGGCGGGATGGAGGGCGAGACGACGGTGATCGCGGGCGCAATATCTAGCGAAGACACGCGCCTGGGCGACGCACGCAGCGACCCTGGGATGACCGAGGGCGCGCCGCCGAGGTTGGGCGACCGTACGTACGACATAGAGGGCACGGGCGTAGGCGAACCACGGCGGGAGACGGGCTGTGGGAACTCCATGGAGGGTATGGGCCCAGGCGACGCGCGCACCGAGCCCGGGATGACCGAGGGCGCAGCACCGAGGTTGGGCGACCGTACATACGACGCAGAGGGCACGGGCACAGGCGAACCACGGCGGGAGACGGGCTGCGGAAACTCCATGGAGGGTATGGGCCCAGGGGACGCACGCGGGTAGCCCGGGATGACCGAGGGCGCAGCGCCGAGGTTGGATGGCTGTCCATATGGCGAGGCGACCGCAGAGGGCATGGGCACAGGCGAACCATGCCGGGAGGCGGGTTGCGGGAACTCCATGGAAGGCACGGGCACAGGCGACACGCGCAGCGAGCCGGGGCCGCGATGAATCGGCCGCGAATATGGAGAGCCATATGGCGTCGTACCCTGCTGTTCGTCCGTCTCGGGAGTCGCTGGGTCCACGTATTGCGTCCCCTCGCTCGCCGAGCTCAGATTTGGGGCTGGCACCTCCATCATCTGGCTCCCGTACGAACCTGGTCGCGGAAAGTACGGGGTAGCCCGGTGCCCAGACAGTTTCTTCAGACCGTTCCAAAGCGACGTGAAAAGACCCCTGCCACTGCGCTGGCGCTGTGGACGATACGGATCCATGATGCCGTCTGGTATGAATATGATGTCGTCCACCGCCATGTGCTCGCCGACCGTCGGTGCAGGGCTGGGAGGAATAGGGCTTCGCGGACGATACACAGAAGAAGATGGGACTTGCGGGGGAAGCTGCCACGGCGTCGCGGGCCCATGGGGCGTGTAGGGCGTTGGTTCGCCGGGCTCGGACGAGGAGATCCACGTTACGTCTCTGGCACTGTGGGGCGCCTGGTGCACCGACCGACTATAGCGGTCTCGGCGAGGCAAACGATATGGATCGTGGTCGTCGCTGGCGTACGTCCCTGTAACGTGAACGCCGCGTGGGGAAGGATAGTCCATGTGTCGAGACGCCATTCGGTGGCCGATCTAACTGTAGTGTGGCGATAAGATGTTTCTAGGGATCACCCTCGAGTCAGAGTTGCTGTGTGCATGAAAGACGGAATGGCGAGGCGGACACAGCTACAGACATCGGAAGGCGCTTCGTCGTGGGCGAAAAAAACATTTGTCCGCAGCAGAGTCCCTTCATGGCAGTCGTCCCCTCTGCCACTCTGCTCGTTCCGATACTGCCATCATGACACAAGCGACGAGGATGAGGTGGACGATGAGGCCTCTGCTGGTGCGTAATGCTCAACCTTCAGGCTACCGCGCCTCTATCGCGCCAGTGTCGTCTATCGACTCGGCCGACGGAACGTCCTTCCGCTGAACAAGAAATTGTTCTCATCCGACTCTCGGGACTCGGATAGATGCACCATCAATGGACCCGCGTCCCCCCGTTCCTTCGACTGCTGCTGCTTCCTGGGCTTGGGAAGAGCGTGTCTTTTTTTCTACACTAGTGCATTCCTCTTCTCATCGTCCCACGTACCCACCTCTACGCACACCGACCTAACCGGCCGTGAGAGTACTGGAAAGAGGTGGACATTCCTCCCCCACGCTGTTGTAACTTGACGTGCACGCGTCTCGATTACTCTTGTACGATTCCTCCGCGTTCTCAGCGCCTGATCTTGCCTCCATCCCCATGAGCTAATGGACCGGGAGAAGATCATGCCCAAGGCTGGCACAAACGAGCAGTAACGATCGTGGGGCTTGACGACAACGATTGCATGCTCCGGTTATATCTAGCCTCCTCCGAGTACGAAAAAGACCTGTTCCCATACGGGTTCTCCCCGCGGTCACTGCATGCGCCCGCAATGTGGTTGCTTCAAAAGTCTCGACTCGTTCGCTGGAACTTGATGGGCATGAACTCTGACGAAAGGCTCGAAATCGTGCTCACGACCCTTGGAGGACTGCTCTAGCCAAACCCTGTCAGATGATGACATCAGAGGTTCAGGCGCCGCTCGCTCCTGGTTGATAGCACGGTCGATATGTGCGTCTGTACAGGTCATGGTAGATGGGAGTCCGGGTGACTGTGTTCCCGGGAGGTCTGTTACGTCCGTGTGGATTCATGCCTAGGACACAAGAGAGAGCCTTGCTGGCACACAGGAGCGACGTGATGCAGAGCGAGATCCACATTGGTCTAGGCAAAGCGGTAGTCTTGAATCCAAGCTTTGTCAAACACAAAAGGCCTGCGCTGCTCCTGATCTGATTAGATATCATCTCGCTGCGAGCATGTCGACGTTTCGACCGCCTAAACGCCAACGTCAATGTCCCCGCCCACTGCCCGCGGTGCGTTCGTCGTCGTCGAAGGACTCGACAGGTCCGGAAAGACCACCCAAGCAGCGCGTCTCCTTGACCGCATCCGACAGTCCAGCACCACAGATGCGACAAGCTCGGACGCGCCTCCCAAGGCCGTGCTCCTCAAATTCCCTGGTGAGGACACACCCTCGCTTCGTGTTGGTTGACCTGATGTTCTCCCCCCACGATGGGGCCATTGGGATCCGTGGATCACCCGGACGGACAAACAAACGGACCGCACGGATCAGACCGAACGACGCCCATCGGAAAGATGATCGACGCCTATCTGCGTTCCCAATCCGAGCTCGACGACCATGCCGTTCATCTCCTCTTCTCCGCCAACCGGTGGGAACTCGCGTTCGTGTGTCCCCCTTTTCCACCTTCGTCGTACACTCAATCGGTCCCTGTTTTGGCCCTGTGTATGCCTTGTTTCCCTCGTAGATCGACTATCCTCGCACACCTCGCCGCAGGCACGGCTGTCATCGCAGATCGGTACGCCTTCTCGGGCGTCGCGTTCTCAGCTCAAAAAGAGGGCAAGGGCGAGGGTCCTCATCACGATCTCACGTACACGTGGTGCAAAGCCCCCGAGGTCGGTCTCCCCGCACCCGACTTGACCCTGTTCCTCGACGTTGAACCAGAGGTCGCGACGCAACGAGGCGGATATGGAGAGGAAAGGTATGAGAAACAGGAGGTACAGACGAGGGTTCGACATATCTTTGCAAAGATCGGAAAGGAGATGGGGGACGGCCGATGGGTTGTCATAGACGCAGGGCAGGAGCGAGATAAAGTCGCGGACGACATTTGGAACAGTGTCACGCCACTCATATGGCACGCCCATGGCCCAGTGACGAGGCTTTGGCAGGCTCAAGAGGGATGAGAACACCGAATCCATGTCGAGCCTTGGGATAACTTGTAATACATTTCCTAACATGTAGATGGGTAGCGAGAGGTAAGGCCAAGGGAAAACAAGAATGGGCGAGCAGACAAGGTAAAGAATGAGAAAACATGCCAGTAGTAAGGAGTGTTGATGTGCGTCGCAGAGCTCATAGGCAAACCAAGTGAGAGCGAGAAATTAGAGCTTGCAACACAGGAAATAAGCTACTTGAAACGCCATGCACACCTGAACAATCCATACCCTGCTATAATCAGAGAATGCGAGGAAAATCATGCGCATCACGTTGGCTAGTTAGGATCCTCAGGAACTTGCGGAAAGTCTTGAGACAATTACTGCCAGCGCAATCAGCACTCCCCACCTCCACTTCTCCCAGATTATCTGACGCCAGGGTGCTGTCCACCCTTGAGGGACGACCGGCTTGTTCGTCAGTGTCAAAGAGTTCGAGGGGTCAACACCTATTGGAGCAACCGTTTGAACCACCCCCACGTTCCGCCTCAGAATCACCTGCTGTGGGTGTGTCGCTGAGGTGGACGATGGTAGAGGGGAGGGGGACGGACTGGCCGCACTCGAGATCACCGTCGAGCTGGTGTCAGTCTTCCCGGCCTCCCGTTCACCCATGTTCGGCAAGTCCCGAAGGGTGGGAGTGCAAAACTACAAAGAATTCAGCGGGAGAACGATGATCAACAAACATAGCCCGGGTAAGGAACACGAAAGTCACAGCAAAAGCAGAGTGATGAGACGTCTATCAGTTTCCTGACAACCAATTAAGCGGTCACTAACGTACATCCGGGAATGCCTCTCTAAAGCGAGGTTGAGTCAAGTTGAAGGCATGGCTCTTTGCGGCAAACGCCTTCTTATGGCTGTCTGATGAAGTGACAGAGCCGGTAGTCATTTCATCCGACAACATGAATGATAGAAGGCCAGTCAATCTGAGGAAGACGAGTAAGAAGTTGGTCCACGGAATGGGAACAGCGGCAATAATTTAATTGACCGCGACCATCACAAATGATGATCACGGAGGTCCGCTCATGCCGGCGGGTGGATGAAGTAAGCTTACATTGTTGCAACACTCCAGGCTGGGTTCCACTGCACATGTTAAGGAGCGTGAGTGCCAGTGTACGGACGATGGAAAAAATGATATACCGTTCCAGGGTGAAAGTCAGACATGGAGAAACAAATCTTCTTATCTGGCTGAAAGCGACCAGACGGTGTGAACACCTGTGGGGAAATGGGTTGGGAAATGTCCACAAAAGGAAAGAAAACAGTCAGCAACCTTGATGCCTGGGGGTTTGAAGGGATATTCAGAGGGAAAGAGGAGGACGCCATGATATTCTCCGCCAGCAAAGGGTGAGTCAGGGGGCCCGCGCTGTGCAGTAGATGATTGGCATGGATTGAAGAAACGAATAAATGAAAAGTCTCGCACGATAAGGAAATTCCCTGGCGAGAGAGGATCAGATACGGATTTTCAATCGACGGTGGGGAACTGACAGGTCAGAATGTTCTTTTCATCGGGAACTGCCCAGACAAAGGGCGGCGGCTCTCTCTGCATACTGACATACTCCTTAGTGAGCTAGACGAAGATTCAGAGGGAGAGCCGAGGGAAACGAGGGGGAGACACACGCGTTTCTGAGCAGCTTTGCTGGCCATGGCGATGGGAATGGGGAGGACTCGTGGAGGGAGGAGCGGTCGTGGATGCGGACAAAAGTAAAAGGCGTCTGCGCGGCAGGCATACGGTTCGGCCACCCCACAAATATATACAAACAATCTGATAGGCCACTGAATAGGGTTAGGGTTAGGTACTTGTATGGGACCCTCCAGCTATGAACCGAGCAAATGTTGCCATGACAAGCGTTCCAGCGACGCTACGACCGCGTCGGGCACGCATGGGGTGGGCCATGCCGAGCGGGTAGTTTCACCGCAGTGCTACACTGCCTCCCCACTGCAACTTGGGACGGCCGTTACCTTTGTGTTCCCTCCGGCAAACCAAAGGGATGAATCCGGTGTGGCAAGACCCTTGATGCCTTGACCACCATCGTATAAGTATAAAGGACCCCGCCGATGCGTCATTATTTGCCGGTATCTGCGGTGAGGAGTCGTCTGCTCATCTGCGACAGGACTGCGCGTTTTTTCATGGCACCACTCTGCTGTGTGTACAATGGCAGTGTCGAGTGAATGAATTCACCGAGTCTGGGCTGGCGCTTGGATTTCATAGGACTGCGCGGCCCGGCCATCGTGATAAAGCCGGTAGTTTTGCGTGACCCGGACGCGCTGCGGGTGGTCTGAGCCAGCCACGTTGAACAATCCGAGTGACCCCACACACACCGACCGCGCGATGGCGACCCTCCTTCCTCCGCCAAAAAGACAAAAGGCGTACCACGGCGTGCCAGAGCCAGCGCCAGAGCCTGCACGCCCTGCACCGAACATCGTCGTTCAGTTCGTAAACGAGCAAGATGGCGCAGCGATTGCGCCAGCCGTCAGCCTCCCTTCCACCGTCGCGCGCGAGGCCCTCGAGGTACTCGTGAATCGGCTGCGCACCAAGGCAAGCCGTCAGGACATGTCTACACATCTTGATCGATACATTCGCCATCCAGGAAGACGACGACCACGTGCCCTTTGCATTTCACGTCGCCCTGCCCGAGGACGCTGCAAGACCCGACGCTCCGACTCGCATCGTCATCTCCAAGTCTATCCAGGACGACGTCCTCAATCACCCATCCCAGGCATTCTCAGAAGAAAGTATCCTCGTCGTTCGATGTGCACCGCAGTCCGTATTCAGAGTACGTCCTGCAACACGTTGTTCCAGCACACTATCAGGTATGAATCATGGCCCTCGTTCTTGGAGCAGGCATCACTCAATCCCGGGTCTAGGCCACTCCTCTCCTATCTTGTGTGCTTCATTCTCCCCGACGGGTGCATTCCTCGCCACAGGGTCCGGAGACACCCACGTTCGACTGTGGGATCTTAATACCGAGACGCCGTCTCATACTCTCATCGGTCATACCGGCTGGGTCCTTTGTGTCGAATGGGATCCTATTGAGCGCAAGCTTGCCAGTGGTGGACACGATGGCCACGTGAGACTATGGGACCCCAAGTCGGGAAAACCGATAGGCGACGCGATGAAAGGTCATTCAAAATGGATCACTTCGCTTGCTTGGGAGCCGGTCCACATGTGAGTCTCCATTGCCGGGGCTCAGACTGATCACGCGTGTGATGCATGATGTGACAGAAACCCCGCTGCACCGCGTCTCGCGTCGTCATCAAAGGATGGGACTGTACGCGTTTGGTCCACGGCGACTCGACGACTCGAGTATACCCTCGGCGGGCACACGGCCAGTGTCAACGTTGTCAAGTGGGGAGGGGGTGGAGACGGCGGAAAGGGCGTACTATATACCGCAAGCAGCGACCGCACAGCGAGAGTCTGGGATGCGCAAGGGGTCGAGCTTTTCGTTCTACACTAGTCAAGACCACTGACAACCCCACAGGGCAAGCAACTGATGATCCTCAAAGACCACGCGCACTGGGTGACCACCCTTGCGCTGAACACCGACTTTGTTCTCCGGACCGGTCCATTTGATCACACTGCCAAGCGACCAGCATCAGACGAAGAAGGTATTTTACTCACGACGATGGGCATATGCGTGTCTTGGTCATTGTTTCCTGTTCAGCTCAATCACTCGCCTTGAAACGATACAATGCTCTCATATCGCGCACACCCGAACTTCTGATATCAGGCTCTGATGATCACACTCTTTTCCTGTGGTCGCTTTTCTCGTCCGCGACCGACCTCGGAAGCGGCAAATCAAAACCCTTAAATCGGTTGACGGGCCATCAGCGCCAAGTGTCCCACGTTGCGTTTTCGCCTGATGGGCGGTGGGCGGCAAGTGCGGGGTGGGACAGTGCTGTGCGCCTCTGGAATTGTACCGGAGGATCTGGTAAATCTCTTGCTGCCCTCTCTCCCCAACGTCTACCGTTCCCATGTTCATTTCGAGCTCCTTTCGTCTCTTTTTAGGGAGCATGGGAAAGTTCGTGGCGACGCTCCGTGGTCACGTCGGGCCGGTCTATCGGCTCGCATGGAGCGCGGATTCGAGGATGGTGGTCAGCGCGAGCAAAGATCACACTGTCAAAGTAAGTCGTCCCCCTCTCAATCGATTCAGTCGATCTGTACGGTACACACGTTCTGTTCGCACAGATCTGGGATCTTCGAACGTATAAACTCAAAACCGATCTCCCTGGACATACGGACGAAGTGTATTGTGTCGATTTCGTTGCTGACAAGGTTGTCAGTGGAGGACGAGATCGGACGGTCAAAATGTGAGTCGTGAGTTCGCCTGCGCCACATTGCAACCAATAAACATGCGTCTCGCTAGTTGGAAAAATTAGATCGATGTAGATCGTCAGTGGTTCATATGTGGAATGGAACCTTGAAAGGTTTCCCAAGACTACGAGGTATTTTCTATATCCACCACGCGATCCATATCCGCTCCTCCCTTGCTGGTGAAACGAACCTTATGTGTCAACACGTTCCACGCTTGTGCGAAGGTGTCTGAAACCAGCAAGCACTCTTTGTGACTTTCTTTGAAGTTGACATACATAGATGAATGCAATTGTGTATCCGAGCCCCATAGGACGAATACCTCGACATGTATGGTTGTCAGGTTTAACGGCGTGCATTGGCGGCTCTGAAGGTCTTTACAAAAGTAGCCATATCCTTTGCCGTGTCCTGCAAGTCGTCCCTCTACGCTGGATAAGCCATATAGGCATATAAACTAACATCTCCGAATCTCCTTGGTACCCTTTTCCACGTTCGTATCGTCCTTGACTAGACCTCTTTTCTTTGTGAAGATCACAATCGCGGGGGTGACCAAACGTGTTGCTGCTGATCCCTATCATGGACCTGAGTTCAGCCGTTCGGCAGACCAAAGTTGGCCCATTGCAAAAGAACACAACCATCCCATGGTATTCCTTGAGCTTGACGACCAAGCCTAGCAGTCGCTCCGATCTCGGTTTGGTTCAGTTGCGATCGTAGACGTCACCCAGAGACGGACGGCGTCGCTTGGTGTGTGGGTACCCTCTGATCAGGCCTGATATGGATGAATTCGTCCCCGAAGAACCTCATTGATGTGCTTCACTAGGCGTCCCTTTCACGGATGCCCCGCGCTTGGATGCTCTTTCTGTCCAATTCTTCGAGGCTTTGCTCCCAAGAGCCCGGAAAGTGATGAATGGGAAGCGGAGTAGCTCTTTGCAATTGGTGGATCTGTCCTTGCCGCACACAGATTTGCGAACGTGGGGGATTTGAATAATACGATTGACACTGTCTCGAGGGCAACGTCGTAAGGTTCACGCTGTCGTTCAAAATGACAGATTTCATCCACAGGATATTACATCCACGACGAAACACATTCATGGTTACATACCTGTTCAGTATCGACCACCGATGAGCAATTCCCTCGTGGCACCCAGTTCGCCGGTCTCCGCTTCCGGCTTGACAGCAGCTGACTGGATCTGCTTGCTTTGTGGGTTATTATCAACTTTATAGGATGCGAGTACCTTCCTGACCAGCTAGCACTCTCCCTTCGCAAGCATCGACCACAGCGCCTCTGTTTGCGGACGGAGTATCACAGCTCGTGTTAGCACAGCGCTGAGTGACTCACTGCAAGGCCACTAGGCGAGGTGAGATACCAAAACCAAGGGAAATTTGATACACGCCGAGTTCTATCTGCCTTTGGTCTGCTGGTTTGCAACACCGGTTGCATTCATTGGAGGTTTCTCCGCATGCATTCGCTAAGATCGCTCTGGAGCTAACCATCCCTCTCGCATCTGATCTCTTTGTATCTGTGACCCACGTGTCCGATCAGCCCTCCTCAACCTCTACCACGATTCTATACAAGAGCACTCATCGGTCGCGTGGTGCCGTGTTGAAAACGAACACGTATGTGGAACACGACATACTGCTATTTGACGCAACTGATGACGGAGACGTCACGTCTGCCTGCCGACCCGACCGTTTGTTGCTGTCACCACGTCATGGTATGTTGGGCAAACTCAACGCAGACACACTCCATAGCGCTTCAAGAAACACAGGATAGATGAGCTAGACAAAGCCTTGTACTACACGGACGCTATGTATTCATTGTTGCAACAGCCAGAAAGAGTCGACTTTTAATCGAACCAGTCCACTTCGGTTCAACATTTACATTCGCCAGGCTTGCAGGCACAACTACACGGTTGCGAAAGAGACAGGTGAGGATGGCGAGCTTCATTTGGGACTGGTGGGATCACGCACGTCGACCCGCAAGTGCATCGTGGATTTCCACAGCTTGGGGTGGGACCCTGGGTAGAAGGGTCTGGCTTCGAGGGCGCATTCTGTCGAGGACCGTTGGTGTGCGGTCGTCACCTGGAGGAAGCAAGGACGAACCACGGATGAAGACATGCTAGTCTCTGATTAAATGTATAGGGTGCAAATGCCGAGTTGATTGGCTCGGACGTGAACAGCCCCTTTTCTTATGTGCTGAGGTGTTTGCACCAAGATGTTGGTGTTGACTCGCATGCTGAGCAGACCCCCTATCCCATTGACTTGCTGATCGGTGGCCAGAGCATGGAGGAAAGGTCCTGATTAAGTATGTACTTACGAATGTACCATTTAGAGAACGATGGGAGGCCTGAGTCCGATCCCCTCGTTTGGCCATGTTCTTATCTCAAGTAGTAGAACCAGTCTCCCTTTATTGAGGCTGATCGTAGCGTACATTAAAAATATGCGAGTACCGGCCGACTAGCTCAGTTGGTTAGAGCGTCGTGCTAATAACGCGAAGGTCTTGGGTTCGATCCCCACGTTGGCCAGTCATCTTTTTCAAATCCTCACGCTTCTAGAGTTTTCTCTTTTTGGATTCGAGGGATTTGAAAGCGGTCTGACGCTCGGCCCGCTAACTCCGTGAAGCTCGTAGTAGTCCTCGAGCACGGTCGTTGTCGACAGAATTCCCGTCCTCAACGATCCGACTGTCGTCGCCGCTGGCGATGTCGTCGGGAAATACATCCAACCTCGTTTCATTCCCAATGTCAGAGTCCGCATCCGTCTCCCCGCTCCCTGTCCCCCACCTTCCTTTTCGTCGCATCTCTCTTCCAACTACGCCCAGCCCTACCCTCGCCGCCCACAGAAAGTCCGTCGCAAGTCTCGCTTCTTTTGACTCACTTGCGGAGGAATCGAGCACTGTTTACCAACACCGTCGAGCAAAGCGCAGGTCGCTCAACCCATCTACAAGGACCCATAAGCGAATACCGGCAAACGAGGATAGACAAGCGAAGCGATCCAAGATCATCTCAGAGTTTTATGCTACTGAGAGGTCGTACCTCGATGGTCTTGATCTCATTTACAATGTAGGTCTGCATCTGCCGTTCCAAGTAACTGATCATTCATTCGGGCTAGCATTTTCTAACGCCAATCCTTCTATCACTGGATACACCCAAACCGCTATTGACACGAAACGAACTAACTACCCTCTTCTCAAACTTTATCGACATCTGGAATTTTCACCATACATTCTCTGCTGCATTGTCCAAGCGTTTCCACCCACCCTCCCCGACATCCAATCATCATACCCCGCTTTCGACCCTGCTTCTCGAGCACTTTCCGTATCTTTCTCTATATGCACCATTTATCACAGCCTTTCCTACCGCACTAGCCCTTCTGACCTCGCTCTCACAGCCTTCCACTCTGAATCCAGCGTTTGCAACCTTCCTGCGAGCCCAGGAATCTCACCCCGTGTGCGCACATCTCAGGTTGGCAGACTACCTTCTTACGCCCGTACAACGGTGCCCGCGATACCTCCTACTGCTCAAGGACCTGCTCGATGCCACCGATCCTGCCGACCCTGAATGGGAGAAGCTACAAGAAGCCCGTGGATTAGTCGAGAAAAGTAGGTCTGGGGATCTCGTATCCGTCCGCACGCTCACTTTGAGTGTGGTTATCATGGCCAGTCACCGCCTCCCTCAACACGTCGCTCGCCGCTCATGCACAGACGCTCGCGTTGATAGCTGTGCAACGTAACACTCGCGATTTGCCACCCGTGCTCACCCCGCTTGTTGCGCCCGGAAGACGACTTATCAAGCGTGGTACGCTGATACGTTCAGGCGGAGAAGGCGAAGGCGCGGGACGGAAGCCGTATGAATTTCTACTCCTGAGTGACTACCTGTTGTGGCGTGAACGCGAAGAAATGGGTATTGCCGCCTTCGTTCACGATGGAGGTGGTCAGAGTCCTCAGAAGAGGCGGATGTCGGTCAGCACCCTTGGCGCGATCGACGAAGAGAAGTGGTGGTGTAGGGGCCATATGAGTCTTGTGGACATGGAGGTGGTCATGATGGTCGATCGACCAAGCGGTGCGGGAGGTGGAGGTGAAGCGAGGGTCGAAGTGCTAAGCCCAGAGGGATCGTTTGTCTTGTATCACGGCAAGCATCATTCCTTTGTTTCGTGCGCACAGACCTTCACCCGTCTATTTATCAGGCTCATCCCCACCCCAATTGGATGATCCCAACAGTCTCGGTTCCTGGGTAGGCACCATCCGGACAGCACGTGCCGCGCGTCTGGAAGCGCTTGCATTGTCGAATCCTGACTCGACGCTCTCTGCCAGTACGTCGGGTGTTCATCTTAGACGTGTGCTACGTGCGTTTGCAAGCGAGAGCGACGACGTTGACGATGAAAAAAAGTCGGGAGGAACAAAAGATAGAAATGAGACGCCGCCAGCAAGTCCACAGACGGACTCACCGTTGGCCAGAACATCTAGTACCCGCCTTCGCCGTGCAACGCTGGAAAACTTTCTTCCGCCCATCTGGATTCCGGATGCGAAAACAGATAGGTGCATGAGGTGCGGGCGATCATTCGGCCTTGTTTTAGATTTGAAATTAGGGGATGTCTTTGGGTGGGGACTGGGAAAGGGAAATACTAGTAAAGCCGAGGGAAAGCAGAAGTCAGAGATCGAAGGAGAGGGTGACGAGAGGCGCCAGGCTGGAAAAAGGGCGGGAGGGGAAGGTGCTTGGAGAAGAAAACATCACTGCAGACTTTGTGGGCGCGTCGTTTGTGCAGCTTGCTCCACAAAGGTGGCGTTCATTCCCGACCCTTTTTACCGGAATGCTCACCGGTTTTGCCAGACGTTTTACATAGCCCAAGACGACGGGGAGGTATCGCCTAGGCAGAAGGGGCAGAAACGAAAACCTGCTCGCGCCTGCTCAGAATGTTTCGAAGCCGCATTTCCGCTTATCGTACCGGAAGAACATTCACCATCTTCAACCCGACCACCCTCCAGCCGGATACCAACAGATCAGCCACCCACGCCCCAAACCCACAAAGGCCCCGAAACGGACCACGAAATTCAGCCATGGATATCTATCCCTTCTCGTCACCGAGTTAGCATGGACATTGGTGAGGCTCTGATGGCGATGGATCTCAGCCATGCTGTAGGTGCCCTGAGCCAGAGTCCTTCACGGGTGGCGCTTAGCTCCAGCCCCTCACGCGTCGCACTGAGCAGCAGCCCTTCCCGAAAGTCCCGCCTCAGCGGGAGCCCTTCGAAGGCGAGCAGTCCTCTGAGGGAGATGCACAGCCAGGCACATGAGGTCTCGGGGGGTGCCGCGAGCAGCCCTTCGGGGCGCGTCATGCAACTCCCTCGAATCTCTTCTGGCGATTTGGATTCCAAACTGCCTTCTCCCCACCCTGCCCTGCCCCCCGAAGAAGCGTCCAACGATGGCGTGCGCCAAGGTGACGCTCGCCAAGAAGACCATCACGAACACGCTTCGACTCGTCCACTCAGGGTGCGCCCTTTGCCACCGCGCCCGCGGAGTTACCACGACATCCTCGAAGACTTCACTCTGCACGAGCGTGGCGTTAGCATACACTCCTCGGTTTCGAGCACCCCCGGTGCCGGTCTCGGCTCTGTGAGAGAACGGGAGGACGAGGCAGAAGTGCGAGTAGAAACGGGCGGGGACGGGGCCGGGGTCGAGGGAAAGGCCGATGAGGTTGGAATCGAGATTCGCCCACGCGATCGTTCGCGAGAAGGATCTTCCGTCGATGTGTCTGACGACGGACGCTCGCAAGAGAGCGTGGGGCTGGCACGGCAGGGTCCGCCAGACGAAGGTGTAGCCTCAAAGGAAGACACTACGAGACGGAAAAAACGGTTCTCGATGCCTGCTGTTGCGTTGCAGACAGCGCCAGTGTTTGCGCGTGTCCGTCAAGATTCCGAAGGGAATGGTGGGGAAAGGAGACGCTCCGCGCTCGCACACGAAGAAAAGGACAAGAGCAAGAAGGAGAAGCAGGGGGAGAAAGAGGGTTCCGCAGTAGGATTACTCATGGAAGTGTTGCGGGGAAAAATCAGGTATTCAGGAAGGAACTAATCAAAGACAGCTGTTGTCCGCCACACGGAGACCGCTCTCGCCCGCGTTCTACCCTTACTACACTTGTATCCGACATGTACACATATTAATCGCATAGGTCTTCATAATATTCGTTTGTATGGAAGTGCCAAACTCCACGAGCATGCATATGGGTTACAGTGTATCCTAGAAAGATGTTGCACAGGAAAAAAAATGCTGCTACGAAGGTCAGCTCCGAGAGTCTGTTCGAAAGCAAGTGAACCATGATGTGATATACTTCGTGCTTATGACGGGCGAGTTCGCTTTCCCACTTTGCAGACATCGGAAATGTCCCCTCCCACAGCCAGACGCGCCCGCTGGTGCCTCTGTAGGGAATCAGGGCGAGCGAACTGCGACCCACAGTTCGGACAGTGCACTTTGTCCTTCATGTGCACGGCAAGTACGTGCCGCGCGATGCTTTCCCTTCGCATCGACTTCCCACACCCTTGCCAGCGACAGATTTGGTGCGCCCTGTCGGCGTTAAATTGGAGGGCATGCACGGCCAGTAAATGTTGCCCGATCGCGCTCTTGGTACCTGCCACTGCTGAGCCACAGAGGCCTGCGCTGTCGGACCATTGGCATGGGTGAGGAGAGGCAGACACGGCGCCTCGTCTTGTGCTGTGAATGCCGGGAGGATAGGGCGCATAGCGTGGGCGGACAACTGTAGACTGTGGCAACGTTTGGAACGCGCTCACGTATTTGTCCCGTGAACGCAAAATTGGTTTCTGGCCGAGATGTCTCTCGTGGACCAGGTTCGGATTTCCAGTTTCTGTTCCAACAGGCATTGCCTCCGCGAGGACAGTATCGTAGTCAAAAACGGGCGGTTGCAAAAACGATGTCATGAGGTTAGAGAGGGAATTCGGTTCCGGGGCGCTAGAAAGATGCGCGTCGTTCTGCCAGTGGTTTGGTGCACTCGTCAGAAATGGGGCTGCCAACCAATGTGACTCGGGGTTGTGCATTCCAGACAATCCAAGGGCATTCTCATGAGGAATCCATAAGTCACAAGCGTCATCTAACGAAAGGAGGTTAGAACTTCTAAAGTGAGAAATAGATCTCATGATTTACACTGGGAGATTTGTGATGCACTTGTTGTCTTTGTTGTCCAGCCAGTTGTACCGTCGCCCGGCCAAATTCTGAAGCAGTAATGGTCCCTCGTATTAAAATTAAATCCTAATGAGCATTCCCATTCAGGTCTCACCGACGATAATCTATAGTCGCTTCCCTGGTGGAGAGATGGTTGTCAAGTGAAACCTGCTCGTTGAAGTATTCCATATTTTTGTAAGTGATTGTAGGGCGTTGAAGCACGAAGATCCTACCTTTTATCTAAGCCTACCTGAGAGCCAATGAAATATAACCATCGAAGGAATTAATCTCGGAGAGTTGGCACTAAGTTCTGGCTGCCACGCTATAGGGGGCCAAGCAACGCGATCCTCACACGATCAAGCACTCCGTGGAGGCGGCCGAACTGAGCACCATCATTCGCCTGCCAACCTGAGTTTATTGAGAGGCAATTCCAAATACATGGATAGGTCCACACTTGATCCTGTGGCGTGTCCACGTGGATTGGTTGGCAAGCTGGGCACGGCAGAGAGATGTAATTAGAAGAATGGGTGAGCGTTGGCTCCGGCAACGTTGCGTCTCGCCATTCGGCTGCGCTCGGCCGTTACCAACAGCCAAGGGGAGTCCCAGCCACGAGGCATTGGAGTGTTGGCTCTTCTGTGCAAGCGACCTGCCTTTTTTCCATGGACAAGAGAAGGCGATCGAACCAGGCTCCTGCGAAACTTGGCACGATCATCCAACTTGAGTTGGCTTGGAGTCGATTGGCAGCCTGCCAAGGCACCGTGGGAAAATCCATTACCAACGTGATCACAAATTTAGCCTAGCTATTCCATAGCCAAGTTTGCCGTGTGTGTACCAACATTCTAGAATGAACTTCATCAATCGGGATGAACTGCGACCGTCGTGAAGGGCAAGCTTTATCATTATCTGTCATACCTCACTAAGCCTCACTGTGAAGGGCGTCACAGACGAAGATGGGAATGGACTATGCTTATTCGGGTGATTACGAAGGATGGTTACAAGCATAGCGTAGCTTGTACGCTAGATGCTCAGCGCGGCTGGGCAGACTACGAATCGATAACCTAGAATGCATCATAATGATCAGGTGACCCATCACATATGGAGAGGTGTTCCTTACAAGGAAGTTAAGCTTGTCCATGGGTCTGTCCAATATGTTGCCTCAATGTGCTCTCCCTCGAGCAGCGCATGTGACAATATGGGCAAATCCACCTGGCAGGAACGTGTTGTTCTTTCGCGTGCCTTTCGAGGCTGGTCCTTAGCATTGGTTGAGCATTGCATCCATCCCAGAGACACGAATATTGTTGGGTGTCGGACGTGACACCATGCCTCTGCGGGAGGTGTGTCCCAAACTCCCCCGCCCGTACGCGCTCATTGCAAGATGTCCCCTGGTCTACCCATTGGCAGGTAACAACCGTTTGGTCAATAGCATTCCTGATGAAATCAATTGTGTGCTTTGAAGGGTCGTGAGACGAGACGAGCTGAGCACAAGGGAAAAGTCGTACTTCCAATGTCCAGCCCTGGTAGTATTCGTCCGCGTTTTCCATCGCTCAATGTAATAAGGCTTCTGTTCACGATGTCGACCGAGGCGTGCTGGTCGTCCATGCTCCTCGTCGAGCATTTTATACGGGTCGAATACAAGCCTGGCACATACGCGCCAGCCAATGTGGGGGGCTGCCTTGGCGATGGAGCGGCGTCAGGCCAGGGATGCCAATTCTCCATCAAGTGCCCGAAACGCAGTGCGGACGTCGACGTCGGAATCTTGGTTTGCAGGCGCGCACTGGGCCATTGGCAACGGCGTCATTACCGGAAGAATTGTTGACCGATACCTGGTCTAGGATGCCTTGAAAGGGGACACAAGGATCAATGACCGGTGGCATGGTGTCCGAACCATTGGTTTGCTTGAGAAAAAGATGGTGAAGAAACCAGCTCAGCGTACTAGGATTTGACACCTCAAATTTATAATCTTATTCGCTCGCCCTTGCAATCCTCTGCAGCACGTCAGCCGGTTCGCCATTGGCTGACTTTCTGCGGCGCCCAAAAGCGACAAGCTCCAGTGGACCCCACGGGTACTCAACGAACCAGCCCGAGCCAGGACAAGCAGCCTGGCCGTGCCAGCACATGACCCTAAAAGGGTACACTTCGCTTGGCACGACAAGTTCGAACGAACCGCAAGATTATCTGTGCTGATCAAAGAGCTGATCGAGGTATCGTGAGCCGTCAGCCTTTTCAATCACCTATTCATTCTATCATGTATCCGATGTACACGATCGTCTCTCACATACTGACCTAGTCCGTAGATGACTCGTAGTCGACGCCCCCTGTCCAAACCAGAAATACTGAGTAACAAGCAATCCTGGACCGAACGGTAAGGCTATTTCCATCCTGGAGATATCAAGAACTTACTTCACCTGACGAATGTATGATAGATGTTGCAGCACGGGCATACCATAACTACGGAACCGTGGTGTAGCTGAGCCTACGATACAATGCGTTGCTTCGCATTTGCGTGCGTGCTGGGATAGCCTTCCCGTCCACACACAAGTTTAGCACGACCTTTCTCATCAAAAGCCACATGGTTGTCAGCCTGCATCGATCAGTGAGGGGGGCCATCTAGCTTAAATCGGTAAAAGTCACAAGATGGCACTCACGGATGCCTCATATGACTACAATGGATCATTCCCATCTAGTCTGATCAAGATTCAGTGTGTTGAACACGGCTCCGAGTAAAATTCGTTTTGTTCTGACCACGAAGGTCAGTGACAGTTCTTCCAATGGTAGGTGGTTATTTCTTTGGTACGACGTGGCAAGAATTGGTTCGGAAGGTGCGCGAGCATTTATGCACGACCACTGTGAATCAGCTGGGATATGTGGGTTAAATTCCGCAAATCAAAATGGGGGATACCACCCAGTACTGTGTGTCCTAGACTCCTAGTGACCTGTGCTGGGTTTGGACAGTGCAGACTCCAGGAATTTCGGAGATTACAATATGGAGTCCCGCACGTGTACTCAAGACTCTCTACCCAGCGACCTCACAAATTTCGTCCGCAAGGACCTTGCTCTGATGGTATCCCTTTTCCCTTGCCCTACTCTACGATTAATTACTCCAAGCTTCGCGGCCCTTTTCGACTACTCCGCACGCAGGTGTCAGTCAACCTCATGCAAGTCTGCCCGTAAATTTTTGGGGCCCTGTCCGTGGCCCGGGTTTGCCTTCGAGGGAGCAGTCCAGCTGGGGTCAACGCGTTAATTGGGCAAGGCTGCTCCACCCACAGCACTTACAGGCGAGCTGGCAGTAGCTGAAGTCGTGAGCAACAATATCTTCCAAATTTACGCCACTTACACCACTCTCCTAGTCATGTACATGATGATAATGACGGCGCGGTCCGCTCCAGCAACTGATATGTTTTGCGTGTGATGTCAAGTGCGCTGTCCGGTGCGCTGCGCGCCCCCCATTGTTGCTTCGCTAACAACTTTGCAGCACAACTTTCCGTATCCCTGATGCGGCGCTCATGTCGTCTACAAACCGCCACAATCCCATTCGACACTATCATGTCCTGGAATCTCCGCAGCATGCTTGTTCGGAGCGGCAACAGCGCCCCATCGCTGCAGGTATACTGTGAGGCTAGCCCGCTGGCACCCAACCGTTACGCCAAAAGGCTACGATGCTGAGTGATTACTACTCAACATCCTAAGCGATATATAAGCTGATTATCCGGAATCAAGTAAGTTAGCGTGCTTACATATACTTAGTCGTGAATACCTAGAGCCTTTGTAAAATCCCGCCAACTTCATATCTCGTAAAACATCTTCCAGTGTTATGCAATTGCCGACAGCTCCGGAAATATTGTCAAAGTAATATACACCGTAACCTTACCAACATCATGTTGCGGAGCAAAGTCGACCAAGGATACCTCCTCAAACTTGGCTTCAGCACTAGGGTCAGGCCCTTAATTTCATCTTTAATTTATTCTTCTGCTCACCCTCTCGCCATTTCCCTCAAATAGTTTGCGGCAGTTCGCCGAGCTCAATGAGGGTTAGTTCAGGCATCGATTACGAACAGTATACACAAGACTTGAGGTGTGAGTAATCTCCACCAATCGGGATACCTGTAACTCCGAGCCGGGAGCACGGCGTCTTGAAAAGGTGGCTGAATTGAAGGAAATAAGTGGTCAATCATAACTCTGGGCCTGGCAGGCTCAGGTTACCACCAAGCACTGTACATCCGTTGGTCCAAGGATCAGCCCGCAGACCTGTTTTGTAAATCATGCAGCTTGAACCACGTAGTTCACATGGTTGATTCAATTCGATTCTTAATGCAGCTTGTTCGGTTCGTTTCCGGACCAACGCGGAACCCCGTACAGGGTGGCAGTCATATCCCGGGTGCAGACTGGCAAGCGCACATACCAACATTTTGACAGCTTGGCCTGACCCACATTGTTACTTATTGGATTGGCGCCTTAGTCGGTGGATATCGCCTGACGCGTTGGTTGATGTGCGATCAAAACGCACCGACAACTTGGCAAAAGTGTGGCCTCGAGGGCAAGACCAAGTATATCCCAATCCATTGGGCGGGGGCTAATAATAGTATTATCCGTACGTGGCACAAGGGAAAGATTGGAAAGGCTATCGGTTATTGTGCCAGTGGATCGATCATTGTCCGGTGCTGGCACCTGGAATGCTACCACTCTTCCAACCCGGCCACCAGCCAAACCACTGGAGCATCACGGTTTAGTCGACGCTCTCATGTATTGAATGGAGGTGCGGCGAAATATGTATGGAGAGTGATGATGTTCGTTCTTTCCTGTAGGAACGCATGGCATATGGCAAAGGGTCTAAGACATCCAGTGGCTGCACGCACGAGGCAACTACCGTCTTGGGTGACCGGATCCACCCCTTCCCCTCGTTGCACGTTTTCTTTCTCGCTCTTCTTCCCGTGCCCTTGCACTCCGCTGTCTTGGGTCAATGACCTCGTAGTCGCGCTCCGCCTTTCTTGTCTCCTCCCCATCATCCTTTGGAAAGTGGAGCGCATGGTTCATGAACCCTCGATCATCGTCCACTTCTATGCCCTCTTCAAGTTTTTTCTCCTGCTCCCCCTCTCCCCCTCCTGCCCGTTCTCCAGTTTCGTTCACCTCATCTTCGCCTTCATCTGCGTCCCACGTAGATGTCGACGAAGCTTGCAGCATATCCCTGAATTTGTTCATCGCCGCAAGCACGTCCACTTCGTCCTTTCGTCCCTTCCCCTTCTTGTGCAACCCACGTCCTTTGGAATACTTGGCGAGCTCTTCTGCCAGGTATGATTTTTGTGCCTTCATCTTCTTTCTCTCACCTTCTTCATCGCTGTCCTCACCGCCCTCGCGCTTCCGAGTCAGTTTACGTATTTCAGCTTCTACCTTTGCGATTTCAGAACGACGTGTGTCGCTACGTAAAGTGGGGAGGGAGACGAGCTCAGCGCTGCCGGAAGACCGTCGGAAAGTTGTGTTACCTGGTCGATGCCTTGTCCTGTGCATGCTTTTCTCTGATCTTGGTTAGGTCCGCATCTTTTGCCACCGTTTCCTTGTTCTGGCGTGAAGGTTTCAACGATGAGCGTCACTGCTTAGCAGGCAACTTACATTGGATAGTGGTACTGGGGGACCGTCCGCGCTAAGCGCTCGTTCTTCCTCTTCCACACTTCTGGGCGGAGGTTTTGAGACATCTGGCATCGGTATTGGCAAAGCCCGTGGGTCATCGATCACTGTGAATCCAATGGATGGTAAGAAGCCAGAAAAGTGTGAACAAGTAGATGTATTATCATCATCATTACTATTTAAAAAGCACTCACAGTCGGGCCGTGCAATGTCCTTTTTCTTCAGAGCGGCAGTTTCCCCATCTCCAGTCTCTGCCCCTTCATCGTCCCCAAAGCTCAGCAGTTTCACGTTCCTGAATATATGAGTGATGCCAACTCATTGGTATGATCATAGTATAACAAAAGCGTGTGGCTGACTTTTTGGCACCCTTGCGCCGCTCCGCTTCTTCCCGTTCACGCCGTGCTGCTTCACGAGCACGTTGCTGAGCGCGTTTCTCTGCGGCTGTGATACGCGGTATTATATCAGGGAAAGGGTTGTCGACGATGGTCACAGATTTGATCTTTGGTGGACTAGACGACGGCAGCAATGTCAGCCAACATCAAAGACCACACTTGACGAGGTGGAAAGGGAAGAAGCGCAAACACATACTAGACCGGTCTTTCATTCTCACCGAGCTCTACGATGGCCGCTCGTTCAGACGCACGCGACAAAGCACTCAAAGGGTCGAGAACGCGCACCGGTCTCTCCGATCTTCAAGACATCTTGAATGGTACAGCACGTGAGATAGTCGGGCCTGCAAAGAACACGAGTTCACGATGAAGAGACGTACTGTACAGCGTATCACCCACGATCCTCCCGAACAATGTATGCTTTCCGTGTAGTTCGTCCGCGCGATCTTGTTATGAGAGCCGCGTCGCGTTAGTCTCCCACACCACACCGCTTGAGAGGGACGCGCAGGAAACACATACCGAGCGTAATAAAGAACTGGGAGTCGTTCGAGTTTTTCGTTCCATTGTTCGCCATGGCCACAAGCCCGCGATGGGCGAACCGCAACCGGGGATGGATCTCATCTTCAAATGGCTCTAGTGAACAAGGAGGGTAATGCGAAAAACTCTCGTGTCATTCTCTTTTTTCCTTGTATGGCCCACTTGATAATGTAGCCACGTACCGCCGTAGAACGACTCTCCGCCTGCACCACTCCCGGTCCTATCCCCGGTCTGGACGAGGAAACCGGGAACAACTCTGAGTAGTGGCAGTGGGTGATCAATGCGCCAGCATGTTGGGATCCAAGCTCCTACCTGTGGAAAATGACACCGTCGTAGTATCCTGCCAGTAAGACACGAAGTCAGCTGGCGAGCTGTGTGGTGGGCTGTGGTACACACCCTCGAGCGCAAGCGCTATGAAGTTTCGGCATGTTTTCGGTGTTTCCTTGGAAGTGTGCCATCATTGAGACGAAGAGCCGCCATTCAAACAGCATCGCGCGTACCTTTGACCATAACTCGACATCAATCTCGCCGACTGTGGTGTTGAGAATGACGCGTCCATGAGTGGGCAAGGCCATTCCGAGCAGTGAGTACCATGCGGCAATTTCGAGTTAGAGTAGACCAGTCACATTGTGGTTAGGGTTTGTCTGACTACACATTTTTACACGATAATCACCAACGTCCATATTACTCTCTGTGCAATCTCTCCCTCGCCTAAGACGGGGCACCTCCAGTCACAACGTATGCGTGCTGCTGCGCCCCAGACCCGATACCCATTTCCGAGAATTGTTGGTGCAAGGCTCCGACTCCGTAGTCATATCCTTGTACTGGGGCATTCACTGGGGATGGAACGTGTCCATGCCCACTCCCGCTGCCTGGTCCACCTTCGTATGTGGGCCCTAGGCTTTGTGGAGATTGCGAAGCAGGCTGAGGAGAGGGATAACCATACGGTGCTCCTGCCCCAGTCTGTGCTGGCAACTGAGCACCGTTAAGGGAATCAACGGGATGCCCATATGTAGCCTCTGGGAAGTAATGGCCAGCGCCATTTGGCTGAGACGTCGCTTGAGGTTGGGAAGTGGCTTGTGTTGTTGGAAGCGACTGCCCTTGGGGTTGAACGCCTTGTTCTGGACCGACCGAACTTTGTGGTGAGGCGTCTGGAGGACGGTCTGTTACTCCGGGTACTGAAAAGAAATAAACGGATCCAGCAGGGTCTTTGCCTCCCTGGGCGTAGTACTGCGCCCACGCTTGAACATTTGGATCCGTGTACGTGGTACGTGGATCATACACGTATGGCGGCCCTGACTGCTCAGGTCCAGTCTGACTTTGACCCTGAAGCTGGGTTGCTTGCGTGACCTCAGTTATCGGGGTATTATGATATTGTTGCTGCTGAGTTTGCAGCTGGGGCTGGGGGTGCGGCTGAGGTTGAGGTTGGAGTTGAGGCTGGAGTTGAGGCTGGTATTGTGGCTGAGGCT
>JBBPTT010000421.1:0-25182 GCA_038094175.1 Boletellus aff. lepidospora
CAATGCTTCCGCCTTCTTGTCGGCTACTGTCGCAGCTCCGTTCACATTCCTTGCTGGAAGTACGTCGACACAGCCCAAGAGCACACCGGATGAAGTGTTCAGTGGGGACATTGATCTGACAGAAGACGACATATTGGAGCAGGATCGCGGAGAAGAAGGGGAAGTCGACGATTCCCCGGAGCCCCAGAGAGACCTCCGTCTCCTTTCCGTCGCCCCGGGAGGTGCACCACCCGAGGGGACAAACGCTGGGCGACGTAGGCAGTGGCAGGTCTTTGCGTTGCGTACAGCTCACCGTCGTACTCGATCGTGAGAAGCGCTTGACTATGGGGTCTCATCGTCTGTATCATGATAAGGACTGTACTTATAAATACTATCTGTCTTGGCTGATCCCCGACCCGCAGCAGCTAAAAGATGAAGCTTCTCAAGAACCAGGAGGCTTTCCATGTCGCCGTCGCGCTGGTTGCGGCTGTCGGCGGTGCTTGTGGACGCCAGCAACATTTCCAGGGCTCGGTAGAGACAGAGACCTGGCTATCAAAATATGGGAAACAAATCGACCAGCCATTCTCGGGACCACTGACTTTCTCGCGTGCAGAATATGCGCGTTGCCTGGAGGACGAGTCCGTCGCGTTTGACATTGCAGTCCTAGGAATGCCATTCGACACGGGCACAAGTTACCGTCCTGGAGCACGCTTTGGACCGTACGCGATCCGCTCTGGTAGCAGGCCTCAAAGAGTCTATGGAGGTTACACATTGGCATGGAGGAATGACCCTTATGAACAAGGCTTGAAAGTTCTTGATTGCGGGGACGTGCGTCCGCAGAGTTACGCATATTGGCACTACCCACCAACTCCGTGCCCAGGTCCCGACCATACCTTTCGACAATGCGCTTGCCGTCGACCAGATGGAGGTTGCATACGCTACCTTGCTTGCACGTCCTCTCGCATCAGATACGCCCGTCTGGCCACGAGGAGCAGTTTTGGCGAGAGATGGTCGCGAGCATCCAAGAATCGTCAGGTAATTTCAGCCACATAGTACCTCTCACAATGCCCTCACTCGTAACTCATCCAGCCTTGGTGGCGACCACACCATCGTCCTCCCCATCCTCCGTGCGCTCAATAAATTCTACGGGCCAGTTTCGGTGGTCCATTTCGATGCACATCTTGATACGTGGGGTGGATATCCTGGTGCCGTGACGGACCAATCACTCGTCACTCATGGCACATTCTTTTACGTTGCAAACAAAGAAGGCCTCATTGCCAACTCTAGCGTTCATGCTGGTATTCGGTGCAAGCTCCGAGTGAGTGTACTCAGAGGATCGCACGATGACGATGCAGTGATGTGAACTCCCGACCAGGATATCAGTGACATCGAGAATGACGAATCCGTGGGCTTCCATCTCATAACTAGCGATGACATCGATGATCACGGCGTTACTTCCATCGTTGAACGGATCAGGAAACGGGTCGAAGATACGCCAGTGTACTTGAGGTGATGGTTCCACGGCGAACGGCAAGCTTGACCCTGACTTTCGAGATAGTTTCGATATAGATGTGATTGGTGTGCACGACTTGCCTTGCTCTCGCGAAGAGCGTCCGCTAACTAGCTCTGGTAGATCCTGGCCTAGCACCGGGTAGTGAGTTTTTGTCTCGTCGCACATGATCGAATATACTCAGGTCGGTCTGTAGCTGGCACGCCCGAGCCTGGAGGATGGACAACCAGAGAAGTCAAACGCATCATACGAGGGTTGGCTGGTCTCGATTTCGTGTTTGTATTCCAGGAAAGCATCCTTGTTTCCCGGTTTCACGCACCCGCTTTTCAGTGGCGCAGACATTGTCGAAGTCGCACCCGCGTACGACCACGGTGGGATGCACACGTCATCCAGCCTGGCAGATTTCTGACAAAGTATACGCAGCCGAGATCACCGCTACTGCGGCGGCGGACATTGTCCACGACTTGCTCTCGATGTTCGTATCTTCCGGGCCACCTGCGCCGGTCAATCAGCCAGGTACGTGGCCGGGAAACGAACTCTGAGCATCGTCGTTCTGTTCGGCTATGATACCAAAACCTCAAATTTGGAAGGGCGGCGGGTCTGGGGCTAGTATCACAAAACGTTTCCTTATTCTTTTTGATTCAAAGTTTTGTGTAAGAGGATCCTATCAACAACTTAAGTAGTCTGTCTGAACCTGGCGCGTGTCCACTCGGATCTTCAGAGATAGAACTGCATCACTGTATCGGCGATGACGGTGATGCGGTCGCGAATGGAGAACAGCGAAGGCAAATCATATATAGTACGATACAAGGGTATCGAATCAAATACGATCCGTACAGATGTCGTGCAAAATAGTCCATATGCGCAGTCTGAAGGACGTTCATAGATGTCGGTAACGTTTTCTACTCAGCCTCTGTTTCCCCACTGGCTAGGAGCACGAGATGGACTAGACTCATACGTCGGAGGGTTGTCAGTGTACTGTCCTGGCGAAGTTGATTGCGGAGACATTATGATGTTGTTTCTCGGGCCCTTTGGGCCCCTGATGGGACTGGCGGGGGTTGGCAGGGTGATGGCTCGCGTATCGATAGAAGGCGGCGATCGCGACGTGGGTGGCGGAGTCGGGTTTGAAGGGGCCCGATACTGTCCGTAATAAGGATCGCTATATGGGTCATTTGCGGGTGCGGCCGGCGCAGTGGTCACGCCATATGTGCCACCGCCAGGCGCGTAGCCGTGGTCGGCTTGGAGGGTAGGAGATCTGGAGGGATTGCGTGGAACCGCATACGGTGGCTGTGAAGAATTATGAGCCATAGCGGCGGTAGCATTGTAAGCGTCTGGGCTGAATCCGCCGTATGCATCGTGAGACGTGTGAGGTGGTTGAACTCCCAGGTTATCTGGAAATATGTTGAAAAACACGCCGCAAAAGGAAAGGAAAAAACCTACAAGTACCTCCGGTATTGTGACCATACGCCTGTGGACTGTACGGATCGTGGTTGTAATGATTAGCTGGCGAATGGTCGTAGGCAGTTGTAGCGGGAACCAAAGGAGCTGATCCAGTGGACGATGGTGGATACACGGAGGGGGCAGTGGTAGTGGTGCTGTGCGTGATGTTGCTTCCCCGACGTTTTGGCGTTGGGGAATACGGGGACCGGTTATTATACTCGTCGACGGCACGAGTACCAAGGGGCGCCTGCACGTAGCCACCACCTACATAGCCGCCGCGTGAACGGCCATAGGTTCCCGTACCGGCATTTCCGGCAGTAGATACGCTTTGATTGTCGCGGTAAGGTGCATCTTCCTCAAGGTATGCTTCATCTCCATCCACGCGCGCCTTGAGTGGTTGAGATGGGTCGTATTCGTGGAAAGCGGGCAAGCCGACCTCGGGTTGAGCCTGACGGGCCTTGCGATCCACCTCGGCTTTTACGGCGTCGAGGCGCATCTGTTCGTTGGAGTCGTATCCATTTTCACCAATGGCAGTGCCAACCTTTCCGCCCCACGCGTCGCGCGAACGACGTCTGATGCAGCATCTGCCGATGCTATAAAAGCAGCCGCTGAAGAAGAGAAGAACAAAGGCTGCGAGGGTCAGCCAAACAGCGTTACCTATCGAAGCGGAGCCGCCTTGCACAGAATTCATGCGGGATTTTGCCACGAAGAAGATGGCGATGTCAAAGATGAAAGCTGCGAGGGTGACGACGGCAGCAAATCCGGATATGAAGCTGCTGAAGCAGCTCATCGCCATTTCACGGACATGAGCAAGGAGGCCAAACAAGGCCGAGATGGCAGCGAGACCAAAGGCGACAATGTGGAGTACGAGGACATAGGTGAGCCATTTGACAACGACTTGGGGTATCTCGACGGTTGTGTCGCCGATGAGGGCGTTTATATCTTTGTAACAGGGTGAGGGGTGTGGGGCGGGGAGGGGAGGGGAACTGACCGAGCTGATATCCGACGGTAGCGTTTGAGCAGGTAGTGGATGAGCTGACGGACGCGCAATAGCCTAGGGTTCCGAACGTGATGTCGCCGTTCTCGTTTTCTACGGCAAGGGAGGCCTTGAGAAAGTAGACGGACTTGATGAGAGGGACGGAGAAGGAGACGACCGCGAGGATGACCGTCGCTGCGAGAGTGACGATGAAGCCAGGCGTGGCTGGTCGGATCAGGTTGGTCATAATGGGGCGGAGGGAAGAAGAGGAGACGATGGCTGTGGCGACCGCAGCGCGCGCCCTGCGCTTGCTAGTGCTACTACGACTGCAAGTCTAGGACGAGGTAGTTCAACGTCTTGCGCTCTCCCCGAACCGTCTTGCCGTTGTCGAGCGTCCCCCTCCACTCGAACCCGTTCTTTTCAAACACCCGTCGACTCGCCCCGTTTCCCGCAAACGTGTACCCCACCACGCGCCGAACGCCCATCCGTGGAATCGCCCATCTGCTCAGTATCGCCCCCATCGCAGCACTCATGATCCCTCGTCCATGGTGGCTTGGTGCGAGGTAGTCTGTGCCAGTCAGTCAGCGCACGTTCCTTCTGTGGACCGGGTGCCATCCATACTTCCAATCGTCCACACGATGTTCGCGTCCCCGACCGCTTTCCCCTCGTTCGCCTCCACCACCCTCTTCCTCTCCTCGGCATCGAGCACTTCCTCCATCTGCGCTCGCTTGATTGCAATGTCCCCAAGATAGACGTCCCTTCCGTCCGGGAGGACCTCCCTTATGTGTCTGACCGGGCAGCCCCCCACCAGCTTCAACGGGCCGTCTGGCCGTGATTGCTCCTCCTCCCTCAACTCCGAAAGGATGGTCTCGCTTTCCCCCACGATGAGTGCAAGCCACTCTGCCGCGTACTCGTCACGGTATGGAATTGGTGGCCCTTCTAACCATATTGACACCCGAGGATCGTTGATGATGGGGGCCAGGCTCTTGACGTCGTTCATGCGCGGGGCCGTCAGGATGATGTTTTCATTTGGAGCAGGGAGACGGAGAACGGGTTCTCCAGTCCGCGAATCGATCTCGAGCGGGTGTAGCTGGCTAACTGGCATGCTGTTAGAACGGGCCATGCCCTTGCACGGTCTTTAAATCTCCCCAGTCGAGTCAGCGCTACGGCGCACGAGTCATTATCGTAATGTCAACGGTCCGTCTATCGGATAGCATGTCCTCTAGAGTACATTACTTGCCGATCGGATACGTCTCCTGCGCGATCCTGATGGCATTTTCGACCTCTCCGATCTTAACCCCAACACCCTGGGCACCATCCTCTTTTCCTCCAGCCTGGATCGAGATTTCGTCAACTTGTCCATCCAACCATCGTTTGTATAATCTCACCTTGCCTCCCAGCACGTCAGTCACCTTGGAGGCCCACGTTCGCGCGTCAAAACCTTTTGCGCGGGCTTCATCGGGCACGTAATTTGCGTGTGCCACCTTGCCACCCTCCACGTCGACACTGAACACGTACACAGCTTTTCCAAGCTTCTTGCCTTGCGCGACGACATTTTGAAGGATCTGTTTTTGGGCGGTAGCCGTCAAGACGGGGATCATTGTCGTATTCTCATGTAGCCCACCTTTGAGTTGCCACCCACATCAACGCTCGCAAAGTACCCTGGCGCGTCCGGATTTTCGTTGACAAAAGTGACCAGCGCATCGACGGCCTGCGACAAGTTCAACAACCGATGACGTCTCTCAGAACAAAAGTCAAACCAATTTGTTGAGTGCAGCTTCCTTCTCTTTGATCTGCTTGTCGAATGCCTTGCGAATTGCTCCGAGGCGCTCTTTCAACTTTGCCTTGACCAATACCGAAATATCTGCCTGCCCAAGCTCCTGGAATACGACTGAGCGTTCCATCAAGGTACATCCAATAACCCTACCTACCACCGCAAGAGCCTTGAGACCAGCATCTTTCTCGCTCCCCGAGCTGGATTCGAGTGTATCAAGGCGCAGCCTAAATTCGTTTGCGACACGCGTTGCCTCCTGGGCCTCTTGTCCAGTGATGGCAGTGATTCGTCTAATACCCTTGGCGATCCCCGATTCTTCGACGATCACAAAGTCCTTGATATCGCCCGTCTTTGCAACATGCGTACCTCCACAAAACTCGATGCTGGTGCTTCGCCACTTCGGATTCTCAAGATCCCTGGTAATGTCGTCGACGTCATACCCCAGTACGACTACTCGTACCGGGTCTGGGTAAGCTTCACCAAAGACCGCGCGGAGGCCAGGAATTTTGAATCCCGATTTAAGGTCGACATCCTTGCTGTATACTTTGACATTCTTCTTGATCCAGTTGAGACTCATAGACTCAATCTTGGCAAGTTCTGGAGGCGCAATCTGAGCCTTGTGCGAAAAGTCAAAGCGTAACTTTGTGGGAGCAACGAGAGATCCCTTCTGATCAATGTGGTCCCCAAGCACTTCACGGAGGCAGAAGTTGAGGATGTGCGTAGCAGTGTGGTTACTACGCAGTGGCCATCGACGTAGCTCGTCATAAGATGAAATGACTTCGTCTCCCACATTCAGCCGCCCATACTTGAGGTGACCGGTGTGCAGGACGTAGCCACTGTATGCCTGGACGTTCGTCACTCCAAAATCGCTTGCGCCGTCAATAACAATATTTCCGGTGTCGTGCTCCTGGCCGCCGGCCTCTGCGTAAAAGCTTGTGCGGTCAAGCAGGACGCCAAAGTTGACACCGTCGGGTATGTTGGCGGTGGATCCAAGAAACTCGTGGTTGTAGTAAATGCCCGTTACCTTCGCAGCAGTGTTTCCTAGTTCTGTAACAGAAAATGAGTCTTCTAAATTGGCGTTGGACAAACGGACGGCATTCACGATACTTGGGTGAATCATCAGTCTTGGGTATTGCGTTGTTCTTCTCTAGCGCTGCGAGGTCATGAACGTCAAGCTTGACACTATCTGCCTTGTCCTTCTTAAACGTGCCCTTGCTTGCCTCCTTTGACCGCTGCTGTGCAGCTTCAAATTCGGTCTCGTTGACAGTGAGGGATAGCTCCTGAGCCATGAGACGCGTCAGATCTACGGGGAAACCAAAGGTGTCATATAATCGCCAGACGTCTGCGCCGCTAAGTTCTCTAGAACCAGCCTCCCTTGCGCGTGCAGCATATTGGTCGAAAAGCCTTTCTCCCCGGTCCAACGTCCGCGAAAACGATTCTTCTTCTTCGTCGAGAATCTCTTTAATTTCGTTCTGCCTCCTTTGAAGCTCTGGGAAGACATCTCCCTCGAAGACTTTCAGTGTATCACAAGTATACGGAGGAGAGAATCACGTACCATCTGCTCGACCACAACAGGCACGAGTGACGAGAAAAATGAGCCAATGGGTGCGCCGAGTTTCTTCCTGACGTATCGACAGCCGCGCCGAAGAATGCGACGAAGAACGTAGCCCCGACCGACATTGTTTGGTATACCACCATCGCTCAGGGCGATCGAGAGGGTTCGTACGTGGTCAGCAACGACGCGGTAAGCGGTATCGATCCCGTCAACGTCATCTGCTCCAAACTTGCCAGTGTAGGGACGTGCACCGCTAAGCTCTTGGATCTTGGCCATGATCGGGAGGAAGATGTCTGTATCATAGTTGGATAACCTGTTTTGGAGAACAGAGACGATACGTTCGAACCCCATGCCAGTGTCCACATGTTTGGCTGGGAGTGCTCTGAGAGATCCGTCTTCCTCGCGGTTGAATTGGATAAAGACATTATTCCAGATTTCAACGACCGTCGGGTCGTCAGCGTCAACGAGATGGGAGACCTCACGACCACCTATTCGATCGACATGTATCTCACTGTGATGATCGTCGATATGGCCTACAATAAGTACGCGCGAAACTCACCTACAAGGTCCGCAGGGGCCCGTCGGACCCATTTCTAGGAGGGTGGGTCAGATGGGGCGGGGGTGGAGATGAGAGGCGTACCCCAAAAGTTGAACTTTGATGGAATGACATGTGTGGGATCTATGCCAAGATCAAGCCACGTCTGTCTGGCTTCGTCGTCGCATGGAATGTTGCTCAGTGGATCGCCAGCGAAGTAGGTGACGTAGAGTCGCTCCTTTGGGAGCCTGTAGATTTGGGTCAACAGCTCCCAGCTGAATGTGATGGCTTCTCTCTGTGATGGGTAGAAGGATAAGAGGGGGAACAGGAACGGGCAGAGGGTCCTGACCTTGAAGTAGTCTCCGAAAGACCAATTGCCAAGCATCTCGAAGAAAGTATGGTGGTAAGAGTCTTTTCCGACATCCTCGAGATCTGAGATGAGGTGAGTGTGTGTGTGGCGTGGCTACGGAGGGGGGTACCGTTGTGTTTTCCACCAGCCCTGATGCACTTTTGCGAGTTGAATGCACGCTTCAGCTTGCCGCGCTCTGAGTTGGGATCGACGGTACCGAGGAATATGGGCTTGTACTACGTCACGTGAGGAAGGCGTGCCGGGGAAAGGAAGGACGGGACGGACTTGGTTCATGCCAGCGTTGGCGAAGAGAAGGGTGGGATCGTCGTACGGGATGGTGGAAGAGGAGGGCACAAAGGTGTGGTCTTTGCTGCGGAAGTAGGCGAAGAACTCATCGCGGATTCTGCGAGCAGGCCAAGGGCCGTTGTAGGAGGAGGCCATTCTGAAGGGAGACGCGAGCGATCGATAGCGCGACAAGACCCGCCGCATTTGGAGCGAGCCGTGACTGGATTCGATTCGGGCTGACTCGGTCAGGCGTTTGTCACGTGTTTGTATAGATTAGATAATGTCGATCCGCACGTGCTCTGTCTACGGTGCCTGCCCTGAATCCAATCGATAACCCCGTCGACTCGGAAACATATGTCTTTTGCCTCCACACACCGACCCGCGGTCCCCGCCCACACTGACCATCGCTTACAAGCTCTAGACGTCATGGTGTACGTGCCCTGACCTTCCTCGTCGTCCTCGTGCTCACCGTGGTCTCCACTTCGAATCAGTAACTTCACTATAGGTGAGATCGCCCCTCCCCCCTTGCTCGCTGCCCCTCATTTCAGACAGACCAGATCCGCGCCCTCATGGACCGGCCGACAAACATTCGTAACATGAGTGTCATCGCCCACGGTCCGTCCCGCCCCACTATCACTTCACATCATTGTCTTATCATATTATAACCCCTCTAGTCGATCACGGAAAATCCACCCTCACTGACTCCCTGGTCTCCAAGGCCGGTATCATTGCACAAGCAAAGGCCGGTGACATGCGTTTCACAGATACCCGTGAAGACGAAAAAGAGCGTGGTATCACCATCAAGTCAACCGCCATCTCCATGTACTTTGAAATGGACAAGGAGGACGTCGCCGGGCTCAAGCAAAAAGCAGACGGTATGAGCGGGGTGTCTTTCGATAGATTTCTCCCTGTCTTACCCACCCAACCCAATCAGGCCACGAGTTCTTGATCAATCTGATTGACTCGCCCGGCCACGTCGACTTCTCCTCAGAGGTCACTGCCGCTCTTCGGGTCACAGACGGTGCTCTTGTGGTCGTCGATTGTATCGAGGGTGTTTGTGTACAGACAGAAACCGTCTTGCGCCAGGCTCTTGCAGAACGTATCAAGCCCGTCGTTGTCATCAACAAGGTCGACCGTGCTCTCCTCGAGCTCCAAGTCCAAAAGGAAGATCTTTATCAGTCCTTCCAGCGCACTGTAGAAACTGTCAATGTCATCATCTCCACTTACCACGACGCCGCACTCGGTGACGTCCAGGTCTATCCGGACAAGGGTACCGTCGCCTTCGCTTCCGGCCTCCACGGATGGGGCTTTACCCTCCGTCAGTTTGCTGGGCGGTACTCCAAGAGGTTTGGTGTCCCAAAGGAAAAGCTCATTTCCAAACTCTGGAGCGACAACTTTTTCAATCCCACAACTCGCAAGTGGTCCACCAAATCTGTGGATGCTGATAACAAGCCGCTCGAGCGTGCTTTCAACATGTTCGTACTTGATCCCATATTCAAGGTCTTCGATGCCGTCATGAAGAACAAGAGGGACCAGCTGTGGACTATGTGCGACAAACTTGAGATTAAGCTCACGCCCGAGGAAAAGGAGGCCAGCGACAACAAGGCTCTCCTGAAGACCGTCATGCGCAAGTTCCTGCCTGCCGGCGAGGCTCTCCTAGAGATGATAGTCATTCACCTTCCTTCTCCTGCCACCGCTCAACGCTATCGTGTCGAAACCCTATATGAGGGACCCATGGATGATGAGTCAGCCATTGGTATCCGTGACTGCGATCCCCATGGTCCTCTCGTTCTTTATGTCTCCAAAATGGTCCCTACATCCGACAAGGGCCGCTTCTACGCATTCGGTCGTGTGTTCTCTGGAACTGTTCGTGCAGGTCCCAAGATCCGCATCCAAGGACCCAACTATGTTCCCGGAAAGAAGGATGACTTGTTCGTCAAATCTGTCCAACGCACCGTACTCATGATGGGCCGCTACATCGAGCCCATCGAGGAATGTCCTGCAGGTAATATCATCGGTCTCGTCGGTATCGATCAGTTCTTGCTCAAGAGTGGCACTCTCACTACTTCCGAAACTGCCCACAACATGAGGGTCATGAAATTCTCCGTGTCGCCTGTTGTGCAGGTCGCTGTTGAAGTCAAGAACGCTGCCGACCTCCCCAAGCTTGTGGAAGGACTCAAACGTCTCTCCAAGTCCGACCCATGTGTCCAAGCCTGGATCGCCGACACTGGTGAACACATTGTTGCGGGTGCCGGAGAGCTCCACTTGGAAATTTGCCTGAAGGTCAGATATTTTACTTTTTTTCTATTGTCCAATCGCCGCTTAGGAGCAAGTATAGGACCTGCAAGAGGACCACGCAGGTGTTCCTCTCAAGATTTCAGATCCCGTTGTTGGTTACCGCGAGACCGTGAAGGCGGAGTCTTCCATCGTCGCTCTCTCTAAATCACAGAATAAACACAACCGGCTATATGCGAAAGCTTTGCCACTCGATGAGGAACTTACCAAGGCTATCGAGGCTGGTACCATTAATTCCCGCGACGACTACAAAATTCGTGCTCGCGTCCTCGCCGACGAATATGGTTGGGATGTCACGGATGCCAGGAAAATTTGGTGTTTCGGCCCTGAAACCACTGGTGCCAACTTGTTGGTTGATGTCACCAAGGGTGTGCAGTATCTCAACGAAATCAAGGATTCATGTGTTGCCGCATTCCAGTGGGCAACGAAAGAAGGTGTCTGTGCCGAAGAGAACATGCGTGGTGTCCGTGTGAACGTCTTGGATGTGACGGTAAGTCCATCGCTGTGGTAGAATTCTTTGGTCTGAGATGTCCATAGCTACATGCCGATGCTATCCACCGCGGTGGAGGTCAAATCATCCCAACATGCCGGCGTGTTTGTTATGCTGCCTGCTTACTTGCTACGCCAGGTCTCCAGGAGCCCGTCTACCTTGGTACGGTACTTCCTATTTCTTGGTCTGACGTAGGACTAAGATCCATTTCAGTTGAGATTCAGTGCCCAGAGAATGCCATCGGTGGTATTTACAGTGTGCTGAACAAACGTCGCGGTCAGGTCTTCAGCGAGGAACAGAGACCCGGAACGCCCATGTTCACCGTGAAGGCTTACCTGCCTGTCATGGAATCCTTTGGCTTCAACGGAGATCTCCGCTCACAAACTCAAGGACAAGCCTTCCCTCAGAGTGTGTTTGACCACTGGGAACTTATGAATGGCTGTACG
The DNA here is from genome assembly GCA_038094175.1 of Boletellus aff. lepidospora. NCBI lineage: Eukaryota > Fungi > Basidiomycota > Agaricomycetes > Boletales > Boletaceae > Boletellus > Boletellus aff. lepidospora. The sequence continues at coordinate 11,635 of JBBPTT010000421.1, forward strand.
TGATTGACTCACATGGATGACGTTGGAGAGTGAATGCACTTTGTTCCTAGCTCCTCTTGAGAAGGGAAGCAAACTCGAGGAGGTCGTCAAAGGTATCCGTGTACGTAAGGGGCTCAAGGTAAGTTCACGGGCTGTTGTTCTCGCGGTTGCTGATATGCTGGCGTTCGCAGCCCGAAATTCCTCCCATCGACCAGTACTACGACAAGTTGTAATCCACCCCTGAATACTAGGATGCGTAACGCCAGGCTACGATGGGTTTGGAATCTGTTGTAAGCTATTGTACCCCACCAATTCATGACATGTATTTCCTCGTTCACTTTTGCGTACTTCATTCGCATGGCAAGGTTGCATCCGCAACGGCCTATTGTAACGTTATCGTTTGACTACTTTACTCCCGCCCAGTCGAGCACTTTGACTGGACGGTGGCCTAGCAAAAAAAGGAAACTTTGGGTCCTACAAAAGACCCCGAAGCCCGTCTCGAAAAAAGCTGATATCCATGGTTTGTGACGAGTACGTCCGAGAATCTGCCATCAGACATCAGTCAAGTTTGTGCTTATGCGGAGTCGGGTTGGTGAGTCATCTGACACTCCGAGTCACCCCCAGTCAAGGTTTCTCCCAGTGAGTCGGTGGCCGAGATGACTCCGTACTATTGGGAGTGAAAGGCACCTTGCCCCCTCCAGCCGTGTTTGCACTCTGATCGGCGTATAGATTTACCAGCGTCGCAGTTATCCGTATCCATCGCTGACGAAACGAGCTGGGTGCGCCGAACGCTGTACACTCTCGACTCACATCCGTGCGTTTCTGATGGTGGCGAAGCTCGCGTTCCGAGATTCCAAAGTCACCTGTCGCCTCTCCGGCACCGCCGTCATGAACATGTTGTCATGATTGCCGAGCTCTATTCAGACAGTGATCACTCATAAATTCCGAGAAAGCAAAGAGTCGCGGAACGCCAGCAGCGACACCCACCTGATGACGACCGTCATCGACGAATTGGCAACCGCAGCAGGCATTCTTGCATACCTGCAGGATCATCCCAAATTCGCCGCCCACACGGTTGAGAAACTGTCGGGAGGCACGGGCAATTTCACATATAGGATACGCCTCCTCAGCGCGCTGGCTGGTCGCCAGACAGTCGTGCTGAAATATGCTCCTCCATACATTGCTTCATCGGGCGGGCGCACTCCGTTTGACCAGAAACGCCAGGTATTCGTCAGCCTGTCAAACTCGTTCAGTTCTGCTAACAACGGGAACCAGCTCGTCGAAGTTCAGGCACTCCGTCTCGCAAGTGAGCTGTCCGCAGCCAATGTCCCCGCGCTCATCGCCATCCCTGTCGTCCATCTGTTCGACGAGGAAGCACACGTCATAATCATGGATGACGCAGGGGAGGATAGCCGAACTCTGAAGCAGGTACTCATCGAAGAGGGCCTACCAAAGATCGTCTCGCAGCAAATCGGCACTGCCCTGGGCGAATTCATCGCCAGCGTCCATGCCTGGAACCAGAACACCAATGCAGACCTGTCCATATTTGCAAACAATGAGATTGGCAAGTATATCGCAGGCTTGGCAACGTATGGGCGTCTCGAATCCACGCTGTCCGGCAAGGACAACTTCCCTGAACTCTCAGATCCGCTACTAGGAATTCCTGAAGCAAAGATGATCACGATATCGAAGCTGGTAGAGAAGAGGCAACAGGCTATTCGCACCGCGTCCGCGTCCGATCCCGTGATGCATGGAGATTTCTGGCCAGGAAACCTGGTGCTATCGCTCAGACGCGGGTCGAATGGGGCTGTAGAGGACGTGGAGAGAATACATGTTCTGGACTGGGAGCTTTGCAAGACCGGGTTGCCTGGACTAGAACTGGGTCAACTTTGTGCAGAGCTATCCGTTCTGTCCGAGTTCTATCCAACGCGTGCGGAGTCGACTCGAGCTATGATCGACTCGTTTTTGGGTGCTTATAGGGAGCGTATGGGAGGGGGAGAGGACATTGGGCTTGCAAGAACAGCCGTAAGCCACGCGGGCGCGCACATGGTAGCATGGACTCCGCGCGTCAGCTCCTGGTCTGGAAGGCAGAAGACGAGAGAGGTGGTGGAAATGGGAGTGGAAATGCTGGTCCTGGGTGAGGAGGGTTCCGACTTATCCTTGAAAACAAGTATCGTAGGGCCCCTTCTTTGATACACCCACGCACCAGAGCCCATCGGGTCCAGAGAACCTTGCCGATGCAAGTCGCGATGAGCCTCTTTGACACACGGCAGCTAGAACCACTTGCTTTCAATGTCGATCCCATATCTTGCCGAGCTACCCCCAGAAATATACTCGAGCATACTGGCACGCGTCCCTCGAGGGGAACGGCAGCAGACCACCCTGTCGCTCAGTAGAGCGGTCCCACGCTCCCCGGTGCCTCTGCAGGACCTGTTCGAGTGCGTTCGCCTTGGATCAGCGGAGCGCGTGATACAGCTGTATCATCGACTAAGAGGACGTGTAGAGGAACCACGCTGGATCAAGGAATTCTCGCTTGAATCATGGAGCGCAGATGCAGAGGTGGTGGTCAACCTAGTCGCTCTTCTCTCACACCTGTCCAGGCTTGCGCTGTTTGTCGGGCCAAATTTTGCCCCAGAACACATGGAGAAGATGCTGGAGAAGCCGAGGGAAGCCTTGCACTACATCTCATTGCGTTTCAGGCCGTAGTAAGTCATGGCGCTCGTTCAAACTAACCGGGGCCTGCCCATTGACCGTGAGGAGCTCAGTGTACAAAGAGCGACGTATTATCAGTTCCTTAAGGTGGGCGAGATCAGCACACAGGGTATGCTTGGTTCGCTAAGGGCTCGCGGAAACCAGGGTGCATACTTTGACACTGCGTTAGAGGCCCTCTCGCGATGGCCAACAGCTAGCCTTCCCACCTTATCGATCGTGCAGGATCCTCTGGACGCGGAAATAATCCGCAAACACCATTTCGCGCAACCCTTGGTGTTTTTCCGCCTTGACCCGATCACCAAACTGGCCTGTTCGCCATGCCTCCGTTCTCTGACAAGCCTGCGGCTGCGAATCCCGTCCAGACAGGTTGCCCCGTTTATCTACAACTCACCTCGCTCCATACCTCCACTCCGCATCTTAGATCTGTCAACGTGCAGCGTTCGATTGGTTGACGTGGAAGCGCTAGCGGCGCGGTTCCAGCACTTGTCGCATTTGATAGTAGACGGGTGCAACATGACGTGGGGGGACGCCCAGGAGGGTGAATGGGCCAGGAATCTCGGCAAGACATGTGCACTAGCGACTGTCAAAGCAGCCAGGGAGCGGGAGAAAAAGCTCAAAAGTTGGCTAGAGAGTCGCGCTGTACGCAGCAGTGTGGACCCAAACCCTGCCATCCCGCTCGAAGAGGAGGCTGTTGCAACTAGGCGTGCTCGTCCGGGCCGCCGCGGACTGGCCACTGCGACAATATCACTTCGAGACCTGCCAACAAGAACGGGGGCCCCTGCCGCTCGGGTGGATGCTATGGTTTCAAGAGTCCGTATAGTCCCATCACGCCCAACTCTTCGTTCGTTGAGCACGACCACCGGCGCGTTACACAGGGACAGACACGGCGTCATGCAAGCTCAGTTCAAGAGAGGCTGGGACGAGGGCCTTGCTCAGCTCACTGCTATACGGAGTAGATTATACCAATCCTGGAGAAATGGTGTGCGGATGGTGCGCATTGCGGGTGATCAAGGCATGGAGGAGGGTTTGGAAGGTTTGGAAAATGTCAATGAAGAAGTGGCATTCTACGGGCGGAATGAGTTTGGGAACGCGTGGCCAGCGCCGGTCCTGTGTCTCGCAGGCGGGGCCCTGGACGCTGCTCAGCATGTGGATGGATGCGGCCACGCAGCAGCTCGCTGTGTGTGGCCAGACCATATCTAGCATTGACGTACACCGACTGTAGAGGCAAAGTTCACCCTCCCTTTAACAAAACGTTCATGCATCGTGGTGGGGGTTGGCTGACAAGGTTCGCAACCAATCAGCCTCCCGCTCCATCTCAGCAACGGTCCGCGGTGGCCGACTGTCATCGGCGTCGACCGTCAGCGGTTGGAAACGACCGTCGACGCCGTCTGCATCCTTGAAGTGTCGATAGAGAGAGGCTTCTGACCGTTCTAGAGCGGGGTATACATCGTCCATCCTCTTGGAGAAGGGGTCACCCGTGAATTTCCGGGGGAGAATGTGAAAGTGGACGTGCGGTACGGACTGCCCCGCAGCTTTGCCGTCCTGAGGCAGGGTGGATGAACGTAGAATGGCCGAATCACGGACGAGACTACCTGGCATGCCACGGTGAGCGAGTCTGCACCGTAGGCTTTTTCAATCACGTGGCCGACGTGTTGGATGGAGCCCATGAGAGACGTCAGCTCGGGCGTTGTCAGGTCGGTCAGTCTAGGGACGACGCGCGTGGGTATGACGAGGACGTCTTGAGGAAGCGATGAGACGAGGAGACGGCGGGGCAGGGACGAGACTCACGGCCGGGGACGATGGGTTTGAGGTTCACGATGGCGTACGAGAGGGCAGTCTGGTAGAAGGCCTGTCTGGTCACCTCCATGGTGGAGAACAAGAGCGGGGCTGACAAGGCGGCCATCGTCGTCGCCGTCCAAGTGATGTATGTGCACAGCCACCAGTTCGGTGGCCTCTGTCTGACGACATCAATATTGTTTCGCCATGTCCAGTCCGACAGAGCTACACCTGCCCCCGTCTCTCCCATACCCCATCAAGGTCGCCGCTCTCGACGTCAAGCAGGGTGCTCCCGTTCAGCGCGGTACCCGTCTACTCACCTATTCGTTCAAATATCAGTCTTCAGCACCCGGAGCTCGCCCTGAAATTCGTTTCGGAACATGGGACTGCCTCCTCGAAGGCACCGTCGAGACCTGGACCGTTCGCACGGGCGACGAAATCTCTCTCCAGCGGTCCAAACAGAAGCCAGTCATCACAATCCTTGAGCCTTGCAAGCATGGCCTCCAAGTCGGCGGTCTGTGTGGGATCTGTGGAAAGGATATGACTGCGTAAGCGGCGTCTCCCTTCTCTACCACTCCCGCGCCCTAATGTCCATTCCCAGTTTCGACTACACAGGCTTCTCCGATGCATCGCGTGCATCTATCCAAATGACACACTCTGCCTTCGGTCCGACCGTATCAATAGAGGAAGCACAACGGATAGAGAAGGAGACTGCAGAGCACCTCCTCAAGTCCAGGAAGCTCTCCTTGATTGTCGATCTCGACCAGACGATTGTTCACGCCACTGTCGATCCTACCGTTGGCGAGTGGATAACAGAGGGCGAAGCTTGGGAGACTAGGCAGATTAAACGGTCGTCCACAACGCCCAAAGATGATGATGATTCTGACTCTTCAGATGGAGAGTCTCGCGAAGCCGACGTGTGTAATCCCAACTGGGACGCCCTCAAGGACGTTCACAAGTTTCGTCTCGGCCCAGAATCATTCGGTCTGCCTTCACCAAGGGGATCCCCCAAAGTCAAGAGCAAGCACAAAGTCATCGAGACCGAGGGCTGCATGTACTATATCAAACCCCGGTGCGTCGTTTCTCGCTTCCTTGGGGACTAACTCATTTGTTTGTCTAGCCCGGGCCTGCAGGACTTTTTCCGTAAACTGTCTGCGAAATACGAGATGCATGTATATACCATGGGCACTCGCGCTTACGCGGAAGAGGTCTGTGCCGCCATCGATCCAAACGGGTGGATATTCGGTGGGCGTATCTTGAGCAGGGATGAAAGCGGGAGTGAGTATATTGTGTCTCGACGGCCAATTCATCTCACGCGTCCCTCAGGCCTCACGCAAAAAAGTCTGCAGCGACTCTTTCCGTGCGATACATCTATGGTCGTCATCATCGATGATCGAGCGGATGTCTGGGAGTGGTGTCCAAACTTGATCAAAGTCATTCCCTGTGCGTCTCCCCGGATGTTTTTCAGGGTATAAGCTAACGTTCATAAAAGACGATTTTTTCGTGGGTATCGGTGACATCAATTCCGCGTTTCTTCCCAAGATAGAGCCATTGGCACCTACGGTACACACCCCGACGCTTGGTTAGTTTCTTCGCCAGGTATTGCATTCGGAATAGCTAACCATGGCGATCAGAAAAAACGACCCCGCCGTCCGCACCAAGCGCGCCGGCACCGACACCTCCTTTACCATCCCCACCCCCTGAGCCCGAGGAACGCGAGCGCACCGAGGTCGAGTCCAAGGCCTTGTTGACGCAAAACTCTTTGGCGCTCGAGGCTCAAGTCGAGGAACGGCCTTTGGCAAAGAAGCAAGAAGAGCTGCAGGGTATGGGGATCTAATTCGAGAGTCACTCCGACACTTATGTCTATATAGATACCGAGCACGCTGTCGCGTCGACAGACAACGTGAAAACGGAGCACCCGAAAAAAGCGCTGTTGAAAAACGATGACGTTGAGCTGCGAAGAGTAGGCATGGTAAGTCGAAATGTCGCTTGATAAACCATTGATTTCTTAGATGGTTCTCGGCAGTTGTTGGAGGACGTCCACCGGCAATTTTTCGATGCATATGATCGATGCACCCCTGGGGAAAGGAACAAGACACGTAGGATGGGCAATGAACAACCACCGTCAAAACCTTACGATGTGACGGTGAGTGTGCAGAGATGTGTTGTGGGTGACTTGGATTGAGTTCCTGGAAGCACATCATACCCGACATGCGCTCAAAAACCCTCAGTGGTGTCCACATGGTCTTCTCTAGTGTGATACCCCTTGACACGAAACCGGAAGCGACCGAGATATGGAAAGTGGCGCACATGTTCGGCGCTCGATGCTACACTGAACTGAACAACCTTACCACACACGTAGTGGCCGCCAAGGTTCGTTTGAGAAGGATCGGCGCCTCCTGCTTCCGCTAATAGTGCAATTAGCAAGGGACGGTCAAGGTCGACATGGCACGAAAACGGGGTGGGATCAAAATAGTCTGGCTAGCGTGGTTCACGGATTCGATATCCTTGTGGCGGCGGCAGGATGAGACTCCATACCTCCTCGAAGATCCCACTCGAAATGCGCCGAGTTTGAGTCCCAGTCTCGACCCTCATCCGATTTCCTCGGACCCAGAACCGGATGCCGATGATTGGGACGTTGAACCTACACCTTCGGGCAACACGGCTTTTGAGTTGGGAGACATTGACTGGAACAACATAAACGACGAAGTCGAGGCAGCAATGAACGAGAGCGACGATGAAGACGGTGTCAAAAGTGAGCACAGCGTGAGGAGTGCTATGGCATCGGAAGATGATGGCACGACTGACGAGACCCGCAGTCAGCCTAGGTGGGTCTCCGTTGCTCTGTCGAGGCGACGCGTTTTATTTATGTAGACGTCGTCAATCCAGCCCGAATCCTTCGCCTCGACTGAAGCGGAAGCGCCTGAGAAGTCTCACACCATCAGAGAACGGAAACACCGACGCGCAGCAAGATATTTTGCGATCCCCACTATCTAAACGCAAGAAACTGGCCTCGAGTCGGACAGGGACATCGAAGTTGAAGGAAGCGTTCACCGCGGACGAAATTGCATCCTCACGGCGGTCGAGAAGCCGGAGTCGAAGCGTCGGAATGGAATCGCTCGCCGCAAGTCTCCCTAGCCCACTCGAAGAGGAGGAAGAGGAGGACGACTTTTTAGCGCGGGAACTGGGTGAAGACTGGGGATAGCATGTTGTCGTCGATGGATCACATTCTGTTATTTCGTGCTCTATTCTGCTCTCGGGGTGCTTTCGATCTAATTGTAGTCCTCGTGTAATATCGTAACATGGAGTGTTTCTCTGAGGTGCACGCATCTCCCGATTACTGCCGCTCCAGCTGCTCGCAATATAAGTCCCAGAGCGTCTCGACGGGCTCACCAGCCACGGTGACGAAGATCCCTGGATCGTACGTAGAGTCCTTCATGTACGCGTTGAGCTTCCGGACGGTTCCCTTGCCGCAGCGCCTCTCGACCCAGTCGAGGAAATACGCGGTGGTATCATACCCTGCGTCCCACCTGTCGCCTCCCGAGGCCTTCCAGTGTGGTGGGGGATATCCTGCGTTCAACCTCACGAAATCTGATGCAGACGAGGATGAACTCTGAATAGGGCGACGACGATCGACAGCCTTACCCGCAATGCCCTCGATGAACCCTGCCGGACAGGTACCCTTGGCGTTGTACTGATAGCAGTGGACGACCTCGTGGACGAGCACGCCCGTGAGTTCGTCTCGTGCGCGGGGGGCAGAGGAGAGGAGATAGTCGAGAGACAGGTGAATTTCCTTGTCCGAGTGAGATCCACAAGTGTATGCGATCCCGTCAAAGGAGCGGAGGACGAGCGTGAGCTGCTTGACGCTGGTTGCGAAGGGTCAGGACGACAGGCGACGACGAGGGCCAGGCGAGCGGCGCTCACTGCGTCGGGGCTGTCAGTGGGGTGTACAGCCACGTGTATGTGGCCTCGATGGCGGACTGGAGGATGTCGCGGCGAAAGTTGTCGAGGAAGATCGCGGCGCCATCGTGGACGAGATCGTCGACGCGCAGCACAAAGCTGGGTATGCGCCAGGCGGGGAGGGCGGGGGACGGAGGCATGGAAAAGTACAGCGTAACGCAAGGTGGATTAATCGGCTACACGACCACGACGGGCGCTATTACACTTGTTCTACACACCGTCGTCCCGAGGGCGGCATCCACGGTTTCAGTCGCACGAGCGGGTCCAAGGCTGGTTGGAACTGACCTCGAGGCGTGCTCAACACGATCCCCCGATGCCGGCCGCTGCCTCTAGTCTCGAGACCTCCTCTCTGAGGGCGTCCCTGCCTTCCTCCAGCCACCTGCAGTACTCGACTGCGCGGAACAGGACGCCGCTCTTGCCCTTTGTCCGCCCGTCGCCCTTGGTGCCACTGCCCTTTGGCCTGCCTCTGGACGGCAGGTCGATCGTGCCTGCAGGCGCGATGAGCGCAATCAGCTGCGCATAGCCGTCGCGGATGGCGTTGCGGCGCTTCTGCTCCGACATGATGTGGTTGAGGCGCTTCTGTGGGGTGGACAAGAGGGGCTTTGTTCTTGCGGCCTGGATGGTCTTGCGTCTCACAGACCGTGTCCGGGAGGAGCTTTCCGGAGGCGTCGAGGACGGTGCCGGATCTTCATCGGCGTCCAGAGACGGTTCCGGCTTGGTGCCGGGGGACGGCGCGAGAAGGGGCGGGGAAGGGGCGACGGCGGCGGGGGGGTGGGCGACGCTGCCCAGGACGGGCTCGGGCTCAAAGTCCCAGTTGAAGTTGTCTAGGAAGCCGAGGAGGTCGGTGGTCTCTGAGGGGGAGAAGAGGTCGGCTGAGGGGGGCAGGGGGACGGAGGAGGAGGGGAACAGGCTGGAGAGGGCAGGGTCGAACGCATACTCAAAGTCGGCGAACGGGACGGGCGGCTGAGGGGACGGCGGGAGCGACATGGTCATCGGAGAGGGACCGACCGGATAGCCGGAGGGGTGTCGCGCGGCGGGGGGTTGCCTTGCGCGGCAGGAGGGCCGAGTGGCGTCGTAACAGAGACAAACAGAAATTGCCCAAAGAGGACAGAGCTCCGATGTGATACATATATATTCGGCGGTGGCTCGGGCCTGCCCCGCTCCGCAACTCCCATGTCGGCCCTCAGTGAGGCATCCACACCGGCGCAGGACGCGGCGTCGGCCATGGATGCACAGCAACTCCACCAGCTGCAACACGCCACCGATGTCCAACAGCAACAAAGCAACAACGGCACGTCTCCGGAAGGACCCCTCCGTAAAGGTTAGCTTACCCGCAGCTGTCCCGCACCCACGCAGTCAGCGAACCGTCCCCAGCCAAGGCCCCGTCGGTCAGGCGTGCGTGCACGGCGTGTCACTCGGGCAAGACGCGCTGCAGCGAGGTCCTCCCGTGCCAGGTGGGTCGTCCTTTTCCCCCGCGCGACCGCCCCGCTGAGCGCAGCCAAGCAGAGCTGCCTCAAAAGGGGCATCGGCTCGGCCTGCGCCTACCCCGACCCCGAGACGGACCACGCCAGCCAGTCTCACCAGAGTAGGCCGTCCAGTCCGTGCTCTCACGCGCTCGCTTACGCGTCCCAGCGCCGGGCGTCTCCACGTTTGCCCAGACGCCGATCGGCTATGTCCACGGCGCGCCGACGCTGACGCAACACCAATACTATGATTACAACGGCACGTTCACGGGCGCATCGTCCTCGACGTTCCGCCCGAGCAAACGGCCGCGCAACCTCACCGAGGAAGAGGCCGCCGCCATCACACGCAACTTTACCCGCGGCGACTTTTTCGTTGGCTCGAGTGCGCCGGTCCGCATCGATCCGAGGCTGCCCGTCAGACTCACGCTCGGCGAGGGCGACCACGTCCACTTTAGCATCACCGAGTCGCTGTCGTAGCCCGCCCGTGTACTCGTCGCTTGGGTTCCACATGTACAGTACTGCCGCACACGAATTAGACCACATTCAAGCTCCGTCCAAATCTCTTGATCGCATACCCCGATCCGGCCGCTCTGCACAGTCCCCCTGTGAAGGGCTCGGAGGCCGCGATGGCTGTTATTTTACCGCCCACCGCACGCTCCATCCATTGCCATGCTGGTCTCGTTCTGTGCTGCGCAGGCCGCACTCTTGCTGCTCTCCGGTCTGGCCGCCGCTGCCCCCCCTGTCCCGCGCGCAACGTCGTGCAACGGGAGTCCGGATCTCTGCGACCGCTCCTTTGGAAACGTCACCTTCGTCGGCGCTCATGATTCCTATGCGGTCGGGGTCGACAACCGTGCGTCCGTTCATCTCCCCTTGTCCCCCGGGCTTCCTGCCGAGGCTGAGCACTGGCGCAGTCGCCGCGAACCAGGACTACAACAGTACGTCGCGAACCACACCAGAGGCAGGTAACTGACATGCTCTGGCTCAGTCTCTCAGCAGCTCAAGGACGGCATCCGCATGCTGCAAGTGCAGACCCACAACCTCTCTGGCGTCATACAACTCTGTCATACTTCCTGCGTGCGTACAGATCACCGCTTGCATTCGTCACGCCTCATTTCCCATGCAGAGTATCTACGACGGAGGTCCCCTTTCCACATACCTCGCCACTGGTAGGTCGTGACAGCAATAACTTCGTTCTTGACGTGTTGAGCGGTCGTGCAGTAAAGACATGGCTGGATGCCAACCCCAACGAGGGTGAGACTATGCTCGAGTCGTGTCTTCCCCGTGTTGACATCAAACCAGTTCTCTCCCTCTTGATCGTCAATTCGGATGATTTTGCTCCCACCGCATACGATACCGTCTTCAGGGGCGCCGGACTGGACAACGTCTCATACGCACCCCCTTCAGCGTCGATCCCTGCCACTCAGTGGCCTACCTTGGGGAGTCTTGTTAGCTCTGGCAAGCATCTCGTCACGTTCATGGACGCATCGGCCGACTTCAACACTGTCCCTTATATTATTGACGGTGATTTCCACCAGACTTGCATACTTGTCCCGTGTTTTGACGTCCATGTCCTTTCAGAATTCACCAACATCTGGGAAACACCCTACGACGTCACGACCACCTTTGACTGCAGCGTCAATCGCACTCAAGGAAACTCATCGACCCAAATGTACCTCATCAACCACTTTTTTGACACACTGCTTTTTGGACAGCCCGTTCCTGACCCCAGCCAAGCTAATCAAACGAATGCCGTATCCGGGCCCAACTCGCTTGGCCAACAGGTCAGTCTGTGCGCCGGCGAGTATGGCCGGAACCCCAACTTTATGCTTGTCGACGTGAGTCTCGCGATACGCATGATCGTCCTAATTCGACCTTGACCTGGAATGCGAACCCAGTTTTATGAATATGGCGGTGGTTCCGTGTTCGAGGTAGCTGCCACTGCTAACGGGGTCACATACTCACCCACGTCCCCCATTGCCACCCCAATTCCGCAAGGCACCGCGGGATCTGGATCATCTTCGTCGGCCGGCACGATTTCCACGTCTGCGCGATGGACGACGATGTCAGCCCTGGTTATAACCTTTGTGCTCGCTACTCGCGTTGTACAGTGACTGGGTCTAACTTGTGTTATTTATTTGGCCCCGGGATCATCTTCACGGCTCGTCTAGGGACTATTTTTTTCTTTCTATCCTCCACTTGTACACGCGTGGCTTATAAATGGACGGACCGGACTGTTGTCTCTGTGGGCTGTGGTCTTCGTCATCAAAACTGTCCCTATCCTCCTCCTCGACAAGCTCAGGTCCTCGGACCTTTTTGCATCCACCCTTGCCAGCGAGCAAGCGTTGCATTTCCAGCTCACGGAGCGCATATGATAGCTGGGTGTCGCGGGTGAGCCGTGCAGCAAGTTCCTTTACAAGGCGCTTGTGAAGTGTCTGCAGTGAGAGTAGGAAGGGTAGCACAAGAAGAACCAAGACTTGGACACGCACAGCGTTCGTCGGGTCTTGGTCCCCCTCTCCCGCGCTGTCGGCGGCAGCTACGGTGGACTGTCTCTTTCGTCGTCGCCGCCTCGATTTGACGGAATCCTGAATCTTCCACCCGAGCTCGGATGTCCCAGATGGACCCGCGGAGGCAGCACTGTCTGCATCCTTGCGAGCCAAAGTGCCTCGCTCGAGGTACTCTTGAGCTTAATTGAGACCACGGTCAACACACGGAATGGCAGACGAGGAGGCTCGCTCGCCTTCTGCAGCGTCTTCTGCGAAGACGATGTGTCTGGCGGGCGCATGGCTAGGCCTTGGCCCTTGCGCGATCACGCCCGCGACGCGGAGGGTGTCTAGTTCCGAGTCCGCAAGGGGATCGTCACCCCTCGAGCTCTCCTCTGCAAGCCCTGGCGAGAAAAGGTTTGCCAGGTCGGTGAGCTGGCGCTTGATCTTGTCGATTTTCTGTGATGCGCGTCAGCGATGGCCCCTGGCGAGCGGACCGGCGGACCTTGAGCCCGACGGCCTTGACGGTGCGGATATAGCCTTCGTCCTGGGACTTGAGCAGCTTGACCATGTCCATGGGCATGGGGGCGTTTCCCCTGTCCTTGACATGGACGCCCTCCACGGTCCTCTCGTGTTTCATCGCAAAGTAGAACTCGTCCTTGTTCCTGTTGGCGGCCTTTTGCTTGAGCCGGTTGAGACGGTCCTGCTTTGCGTGGTAGTCGCGTGCGCGGAGCACATAGTCCTTGTGCTTTTCGAGGATGCCATACTTTGCGCGGTGGGCGAGCTGCGAGCGTTCCTTGTGGTTGCGCCGATGCAGCGAGTTGCGGAGGGACGAGGTCATAGCGTGACACTCGGCGTGACACCCTATTGTCATCTATTTTTTTTCCACAAAGTGCTCCGGTTTTTGGATCGAATTCCTTGGCAAAAAAGCATGAGTTTCCAGCATTTCAGGCTCGGGCAGCTGGCCATGTCCCAGCCTTTGCCTCCACATTTGCAGCAGAACCCGCACCCGTCTTTCGCCCCAAACGTCCCCTCGCCGTCCTCGTCCCTGCCCACGCCGGCGCCGACGACACCGTCGACGACACGCCCGCCGTACGGCTCTGGCGACTCTGACGACGGCTACACCCTCGTCTTTGCCAGCCTCGCCGCGTTCCAAGAGTGGCGCGCACACGAAGAGG
>JBBPTT010000422.1:0-25148 GCA_038094175.1 Boletellus aff. lepidospora
CGCTAGAGAGCACGAGCGGTCCGGGCGATCTTTTCTATCCGTCACGTCCGTGAGCGTCGCCGCGGCGCTCATTGCCAACTCTTCAGACAACAGCACCCTCCAATGTTTTTGCGCAGTCCAGGTGGTCGGTTTCCCGTCGGGGCGACGACCTTCCAGTTCGCTGTTCCACAACGCATACTTGGCTCTGTCAAGGTCCGTTCGGCGTCCTCTGAGTTGAAACCCGCTCTCGTACTTGAAGAAGTCGCCTTCACTGCCTATTACCCTGCTGATGTCTTTCCGGAAAGCGCTCCAAAGGGTCTTCGTTGGTTGCTTCGGTTCGTCGGTGCACCCCAGTCAAGCTGTCTGGTCGTGGCCAAGTGCTTATTGTGGCTGCCAGTCCGTTGAAAGTCTCATTGCAAGGTTATAGCAACTACTCTGGTGGCTTTCCCAGTTTTATGTAAACCTCGTTCTCAACTTTACTGATCACTATATGGTTCAGGCATATCCTCGTGGTTATTGTGGCCACTCATTTATCTATTTGGCACGCTTCTCAAGGTCGATACCAACGATACTTTTGTATTTCACATATCTGACTGTGTTGTTGCAGATACCTGTTCATCCGCACGCGCCACTCCTTAACCCTAGAAATACCAGCCCAACTGGTTCCTCGAAGCAGTCTCCCTGGCCGCTTGTTGTTTTCTCGCATGGTTTGGGAGGCAGTAGAACCGCATATAGGTAGCCGCTCACCACATGCGAGGATTTCGTATGCTCACTTGGGACAGCCAATTCTGTACACGCATCGCGTCTTCTGGACGTGTAGTTCTTGCCATGGAGCATCGGGACGGGTCAGGACATGCCGTTGTCCCTTCGTCCTCCGGCCCAATACCATACATCAGAGAGACTGATCTAGTGTAGGTTCAAGACGTTTCAATATTGGTATCTTTCCTGACTGCATATTGATTTTAAAGTTGGCCCCCTGACCGATCTTTTGAGGAATGTAGTATGTTGTCCTTTCGAGGCGAACAGCTCCGGTTTAGAAGGAAGGAAATATACCATGCCCTCCGAGCAATGCAGGATTTGGTTCGCAACGGTCGCGAAAATATTCAATATCCTCTGGAAGTCACAGGAGACGCCCCCATTGACTGGTCGGGATGGTCCACAGCCGGGACGGAGAAGCCGATCGAATGCGAAGTGAATGTTACTCTCGCCGGACACTCGTTCGGAGGAGCGACTGTTGTGAGTGTCAAGGTCAATACGGGAAGCACACACTGAGTGCGCAGTTGTCGATGCTTTCCGGCGCACTCCTCGGGGGTGAGCCTCTGATACATGTTCAAAAAGCTCTGGTGCTCGATCCCTGGCTTGAACCATTATCTTCCCCTCCAGGCCCCTCCCCCCACCACAGGTTCGAGGAAGGGCTTCCTAGCATACTAGTTATAAACTCGGAAAAGTTTACTCTCTGGAAGGATCACTTTGAGCGCTTGATAGAGGTTGGAAGGTCCTGGACAGAGGGCCGATGGAGGCTGTTGACGATCAGTGAGTAGCTTTCGACTTGGATGACGGCTGAGGTCTCACGAACGACTGAAAAGTCGGATCTGAACACATCTCCTTTTCGGATTTCCCGGTCTTGCCGTGTGTGTCCAGCAAGGCAGCGCGATTGATCCTTGACAAGATACTCTACTTGTGCTTGGCATTTCTGGACGAAAGAGACGGGGCGATTTTGGATTCGGTGACGAGGAAGATGGAAATCAGAGTGACGGGCCAACGACCTGACGGTCGGCCGAAGCGACAGTTGGTTGGGGACTTGTGCGATGTCAGCTTGCATTAGTATCCAAAATGGTCGTGTGCAAGTTGGACTAGATAACGGAGGCGGACGAGTCAGATTGGCTCACCCGTGTCTCCGCACACCATGCCCGCAGAGACAGAGAACGCCTCCCTCGTTCTCTTCCAGTCTATAGGATTATCGACGTCCAAGGCCGCAGAAGCAGCCAAGAATGCAAAGAGTGCCGTGGTCCTGAGGCATCTCATACTCACGCACGACCTTGCCTCTGGGTCTGATCCACTCGGGGAGAAGCGAGCCGTGTTAATTGCAGCGCTCGCTGCCCAGCTCATCAAAGCACCGAACGTCGACGACGCCAAGCAAGGCTACATCGTCCAAGCCATCCGCGAAGAGAGGCTCAGATCAGTGGACCAAGTACACGGTTCGTCGCCCAGCCGTCGCATCTGCCAAAACCAGTGATCGACGAGCATCTTCATCAGGTGCCATTAGATTTCTCGGGTCTCGCCCGTTTCCTGTGAACGGGTCCGAGTTCGACGAAGCTTGCGGTGTCGGTGGGTCTACCGGTCTCTACGCCGCAGGTCGCTCAATCATTGTGCGCGAACAGGGTTCAGCATCACGCCGGATCAACTGGATGCCATTGTCAACGAACACATTCAGTCAAATTCCGTGTCTGGATGGACCAGTCTCGGAGCCGCCATCAGCGGGGTGAAGAACATCCCTTCTCTGCGATGGGCAAATCCACTCGAAATAAAGAACGCCGTCGAGCGCGTTTTTACGCAGGTTTTTGGCGCAAAGGAGGTCGCGAAACCCAAGGCAAAGGTGGGCGACACCGGTCACATCTTGTGGCTGCATCCTGACCTCTCGGATCTCGTCAGGAACCAAGGAAGGAAGTGGACGCGTCGACTGCCAGCAAGACGTCGAGCAACACTGCAGTACAACTCTCTGACCCTGTACAGGGTGCCGGATCCAGGAAGGTGGTATTTGAGGAAGGTTTCCTCGGCGCGCTCCACAAACCGGGTGAGAATCCGCAAATCAAACCCGAACTTCGTGATAAACACTTGGCCGCTACTGGCGGCAGGGTCTATACACGATTTCCCCCTGAACCGAACGGCTATTTGCACATAGGTCATTGCAAAGCCATCTTTGTAGATTTTGGCTATGCTGCGCACTATGGCGGGAGAACTTACCTTCGCTTCGATGACACCAACCCCGAGAAAGAGGAAGCAAGGTATTTTACAAGCATTATAGAAGTCGTTCGATGGCTTGGCTACGAGCCGTGGAAGATCACCTACTCCAGCGACTACTTCGACCAACTATATGAGCTCGCCGTCGAGTTGATCAAACGAGATAGGGCGTACGTTTGCCATTGTTCTCGTGAGTGGGGTTTCATGGTACTTGCTGTTCATTCACTCACCATGCTCGATATAGAGGAGCAAATGAAGGCTGACAGGGGTGAAAAAGTTGCTGCCCCTCGAGCCTGTATCCACAGGGACAGGCCGGTCGAGGAGTCCCTCGCAGAGTTCCAGAAAATGAAGGATGGTTTCTATCGCCCCAAGGATGCGTTTTTGCGTATGAAGCAGGATCTAACAGATCCCAATCCCAAGATGTGGGACCTAACAGCTTACCGGGTTCTGGACGCATCTCATCACCGGACGCGTGACAAGTGGAAAATATACCCTACATATGACTATACTCATTGCCTTGT
The DNA here is from genome assembly GCA_038094175.1 of Boletellus aff. lepidospora. Classification (NCBI taxonomy): domain Eukaryota; kingdom Fungi; phylum Basidiomycota; class Agaricomycetes; order Boletales; family Boletaceae; genus Boletellus; species Boletellus aff. lepidospora. Next base: position 3,462 of record JBBPTT010000422.1, read on the forward strand.
TGACAGTTTCGAGAACATATCGTACGTCGTCAAGTTCGTTTTGCGTCGTTGGGCGTCGGTTGAAGCCATGCACAGGCATTCACTGTGTACCACAGAATTCGTGACTTCCCGCCAGTCATACGAATGGCTTTGCGATGCCCTCGGAGTCTACAAGCCGAAGCAGTCCGAATTCGGGAGGTTGAATATCACAGGAACTATAAACTCGAAACGCAAGATCCTGCAGCTCGTCAAAGAAGGGTATGTTAGCGGATGGGATGATCCGAGGCTTCACACTGTCATTGCACTTCGCCGTCGAGGGGTTCCCCCAGAGGCGATCTTGTCCTTTGTGAGCACTCTCGGGGTCTCCACGGCCGAGACGAACATCCAGATTGGCCGACTTGATCAGGCCATCAGGCAATATCTAGAAGGAACAGCACCACGACTACTGATGGTGTTGCATCCCCTCAGAGTCACCATCGAGAACTTGCCTGACGATTATGTTTTCATGGTAGAAAAACCTCTGCACCCCAAAGTCCCAGAGCTTGGGACCTCCACAATTCCGTTCACGCGCACCATCTATGTCGATGCCGACGATTTCAGGCTCCAAGACTCCAAAGATTACTTCCGGCTCGCCCCAGGAAAGACGGTCGGTCTCTTCCAGGCACCACACCCTATCACATGCACGTCTTACAAGACAGACCCTACTAGTGGCAAGGTTACAGAGCTTATCTGCCGACTTGAAGACAAGGGAACTACGAGACCGAAGACGTACATCCAGTGGGTCGCGGAACATGCGCCGTCTGGAAGCCCCGTCCGCGTGGACGAAACGCGCATTTTCTACTCCCTGTTCAAGAGCGACAATCCGCTAGCTGCGGTGCCCGACTTCACGGCAGACGTCAACCCGCACAACATGGACGTCGTGAAAGGAGCCATGGTGGAAGTTGGTTTCTGGCCGTTGGCGAGAGAGTCTGTGAGGAATGCACTCGCGGGCGCCAAGGCTCGTGCCGAGAAATCCAAGGCGGACGGGGCACAGCAGCTTCTGGATGCCAAGACTCCCGTGGTCACACCCGAACAGCTGGTCGGTAAGGAGTGCATTCGCTTCCAGGGTCTACGCATTGCATATTTCTCCGTCGACTCGGATTCACGCCTGCCCACACTTGATGATCCATTAAGCTCCCGCGGTGCGAACCAGGGCGACGTCTTGGTACTCAACAGGATAGTTAGCTTGAAAGAGGACGCGGGGAAAGGAGTGTGATAGTAATCTCATTTGTGCGTCCAGTAGAATATCAAAACACACAGTGCTAGGCAGCCACGAGCGCATGTAACCCGTATATTTCTCTCCGCACAGTGTAGTACACGCTCGAGACGTTGCCCTCGAGCTCGACTTTTCCGCGTCCTACCTTGCGAACTGCGACGGTCTCTTCAATGTTGTCTGTCGGTTGGTCTCGTCTAGCTCCAGCCCCACAGATGAGAACACCTTCGCCAATAAGTTCTGCTGGTATTCCGATGGACGCAAGTCTGGCCTTGAGAGCAGTTAGTTTAAGCTCGCCGATCATTGTCGAACGTGGGAGCGGTCGTGCTAGCCTCGATCCAAGCACGCGATTATGAGGTGTGTCAGTCCTGACGTATGCATCAGCCGGCACTGAAACTCCAGATGGCTCGAGAATCGGTATAGTGGAGCTGAAGTGGTTCACCACGCGTCCGGTCACGTAACCAACTTCATTGTCCTCAAACTATCAAAGGCAGGTGGTCAATATACGACATCCTCCTAAAGCGACGAGCTGCGTACCCGAGACATCTTGAGAGTACTCAATAACTCGTCGCTGAGCGAGATCGAGAAACTGTTGGTCTGTTGCCCAATTTGTATGCTCTCACCCACTTTAGGCGCATAGATGTCCTTAGTCATCGCACGAATCTGCCCGCAGCTTTCAATCAGTGACTTCGCCGCATCCGTGGAGGCGTGGACTAAAATCTGTGAAGGGTGACTCTTCTAACCCCTGCGTAGGGGAACTTTTACGTACCATTTTGCGAGGATTTACTTGAGGTACTATAGTTTTGACGGCGCGACCATCGTTGAGACCCTCCATATCAATAAAGAGTAGGCGGCAGGCTAGTTGAACCTCGGTCTCGGATGATATATACTTTGAGGGAGATTCTTGCACTACGGCCTGTAGAACATGAACGATCAATGAAGTGAGCAGCCTTGAAAGCGAGAAGAATGAGACCTTGGCCTCCTCTTCCGCCTGTCTTCGCTTTGCCTCTTTGATTTCGTCGGACTCTGCTTCCTGCTCAAAAACTTTGCCTCGCCGTAACCACATCCCAACATCGATGGTTTCGCCATATTCATCTACTTTCCGCTTCTTTTCGACATATGGGAACATACGATACCGTTGTGTATGACTTCCTGTACTCTTGAAGAACGACGTAGCTTTGGAGACGTTGCCTTTGAGATAGATATCGAATGATAGCAGTGTTTTGGTGAGTCCGTCGTCCATGTCGAGCCCCCAATCAGTGCTGTCCTCCATTTTCTCTGCTCTCCGTCTATGCGCCGAAGTCGTCACCGGGGAGTCACTGTTGGTTGTGTCGATCTGATCCTCGTTCAACGCACGCTCAACCTCATCCTCCTCATCAGAGTCAGATTCCTCATCAGATTCGTCTTCGTCTGCTTCAAGCATGCGTTGATTTCGAACGATAGCAGCTTGTTGCGCCGCCTCTTTTTCTTTAGCGGCTCGTTCTTTGACAAGGTAAGCTTCTAGCTCAGCACCTTGAAGAGGGACTTTGGAATTCATCTAAGAGACTCTAAGCATTCGACTATTGACCAAAAGAAAATGGTGGCACCTTCAGATGAAGAGAACCTTCAATCATGACATTGCTCCCTATCTTGCCCTTGTCCCAGGTGTCGTCACCTCTTTGAGAGTTGTTCCACCTATCAAAGAGCACACGAGCAAGGGTCCCCTCTTCACCTCTGCTTGTGAGAAGTATGACATTATCAGGAACCGCTGCGAAACCAGCGAATAACGACCTGGAAGGTCCATGTGAGAGAGAGGCCGGAACTGCGAGGATGAGTTTTGGCTCTTTTGTTGAGTATTTCTGTACGAGCGCCTGGGGATTCGAGAAAAACTCGAGATGCCTACACCAGATGTTGAGCACGATGCAACGAGAAAAACTGTACCCGCACTTGAAACGTAGTGCGAATGCGCCTAACGCTTCATCGTCCGCCTCATCGTCAGCTCGTCGCCTTTTAGAGCCCGTTTTGCCAGAGCCATCGACGCCAACATCCTCTTTGCTAACAGTACCCCCCACCCATTCCATCATGCTTCGGACAAATGTCAGCATTTCGCGCCCATTGCGAGACAAAAGGCAGATGGGGTAGCGAAAGTCTGTATATTTCCAGTGCTGGTCGAGTAACACGAGCAGCTCAAGTAACCGAGGGCCGGCATCACAGGGCAATAGAAGAGAACACCTTGATGACAGCGTAGCACCAATGGCATCTAAGAGACGCAAGGTAAGGTGCTTGATGGTGAGAAGAGACAACTTTGGGGCGCACCAATCATGGCCGCATCACGGTCCTTTCGTCGACTCGTTATGACATTTGCCCGGTCCGCGTCGGTTATAAAGAGATCGGGTCGAGCAAGGGGTTCGAAAATACCACCTGCGGACGGGCGAAAGAGGACCGTGCCGTCGAGGTGGCGCTCTCTCATGTGATTCATATTGACAGCATAGACGATAGTGCCAGCTGATGGTGAGCGAATCTTCCAAATCGTACCGCCAAGGGTATGTCCGGCAGAAAAGGGTGTGATGGTTATACCTTGACATTTACCTGTGCAATGTGTTGATTACTATTGTTATCATGACGGGAGTGAACACATGTAATCCCAGGCATGACAGGACTGACCCTGGAGATGTGTGGGCTGCGAATACCTGAGTGTGTTGACAGCGGCATACGCTTCGTGGACTTGGTTCACGGTAGCAATGCACTTGGCAAGAGGGGAGCCAAGGGAGGCGCACCCATGGGGGTCGGCAACGGCGGCTGACTCTTCCTCGGGTATGTCCTGTTCGTCGCAGGTTCCCTCGATGTCTTCAAGAGTGACGATGCGTGCCATGGCCTGCACGGGAATGGTCGTATATGCGGGGGCTTTGAGGCCCCAGCGGGCGTGCGCATAGGCATAGAGGCCGGCATGCGCGAGATCACCGTGTGAGATGAGGACGAGATCGACGGTGGGCGCACACCTGGACAGACGGTGAGACAGCATCACGGTGGGGGAGAGGACGCGCACTCTCGCAGGGCGGCGCAGTAGCCCTCGGCGGGGCCGGGGTGTTCTGGGGACCAGTCGGGCGAGCCACAGTCGAGGAGGACGCGGACATCGTCGACCTCGAGGAGGTACGCGAGCGGGACGAGGCTCTTCGCGCCGACCGCACCTGCAAGCGGCCTGAACGTGATCATGGCCGAGAAATAAACATAATATTTTAGAATAATTTCGCTCTTTGACGTCTACTAACCGACCGTGGCAATTTTCATGCTTATCTAATCAACATGTGTTTCTCGACCTTTTTAACCCTCGGCCCAGCTGTCTGGGCCACCACCCATCCTCGCCTCTTTCCAGTAAGTGCACGACGCGTCTTTGTCGCGCTCGTCGCGCCCGCTCACCGCCCGTTCGCAGCCAGCTCGTCCTATACCATGCGTGAAGTCATCTCTGTCCACGTCGGCCAGGCCGGTGTCCAGATTGGAAATGCCTGTTGTACGTCTTCTTCTCCTTCTGTCCTGCACGCCGTCCTACACCCGTCGCATGCCTCCAGCCAGTGCTAATTACTCCTCGCAGGGGAGCTCTACACCGTCGAGCATGGTCTCAGTGTAACTCTGCTCCAGCTGCTTTTCTGGCTCCCGCTGATCCGATATGCCTAGCCCGACGGTCGTCTGGTCGAGGGTTCCCCATCCGCTAACGACGATGGCTTCAGCACGTTTTTCTCCGAGACCTCATCCGGCAAACACGTTCCTCGGTCACTTTACATCGACCTGGAGCCAAACGTGATTGACGAGGTCCGTACGGGTACCTACCGGAGTCTCTTCCACCCCGAGACTCTGGTCACTGGTAAAGAAGATGCCGCGAGCAATTGTACGTTCTCCTGCACTACGCGCCACCTTTTCTGATTCGTCCATCTAAGATGCTCGTGGTCACTACACGATTGGCAAGGAGCAGATCGACAATGTCATGGACAAAGTTCGTCGTCTCGCCGACAACTGTGCCGGTCTGCAAGGGTTCTTTGTATTCCATTCCTTTGGCGGTGGCACTGGGTCGGGATTCGGTGCTCTGATTCTTGAACGTCTATCCACCGACTATGGAAAAAAGTCAAAGTTGGAGTTCAGCGTGTACCCTGCTCCTACAATGGCAAACTCTGTCGTCGAGCCTTACAACTCTGTCTTGACCACCCACACGACTCTGGAGCACTCTGACTGTTCTTTCATGGTCTGTGCATTTTACGTGTACCCACACTGCCGCTTACTTACATCTGATCCACCAGGTTGACAACGAGGCTATTTACGATATTTGCAAGCGGAATCTCAACATCACGTCTCCCAGCTTTACCAACTTGAATCGCTTGATCGCTCAGGTTGTCTCGTCGATTACTGCTTCGTTGCGTTTCGATGGCTCCCTCAACGTTGATCTCAACGAATTCCAAACCAATCTGGTTCCGTGAGTCTCGTGACGTGCTCTTGTGCCACTCCAGCTGAACGCATCCTAGTTTCCCTCGCATCCATTTCCCGTTGGCCACCTTTGCCCCCATTATCTCGGCAGAGAAGGCTCACCACGAACAAAACTCGGTTGCGGACATGACTTTCTCGTGCTTTGAGACCGGCAACCAGATGGTCAAGTGCGATCCCCGGGAGGGCAAATACAGTACGTCAATTGAACACCCTGGATCAGTAATTTATCTGATGGAAAATTAGTGGCCTGCGCATTGCTCTACCGTGGTGATGTTGTTCCCAAGGACGTCAACGCGGCTGTCAGTATCATCAAAACCCGCCGGACCATTCAGTTTGTGGACTGGTGTCCTACTGGCTTCAAGCTCGGTATCTGCAACGAACCCCCCGCTCACATCCCTGGAGGTGATCTCGCCAAGGTGTCGCGTAGCATGTGCATGCTGTCGAACACGACAGCCATCTCCACGGCATGGAGTCGCCTGGACCACAAATTCGACCTCCTTTACTCCAAGCGTGCCTTTGTCCACTGGTATGTTGGAGAGGGTATGGAAGAGGGTGAGTTTTCGGAGGCGCGTGAAGACCTCGCTGCACTTGAAAAGGATTACGAGGAGGTTGGGATCGACTCTGCAGACGTTGAGGAGGCGGGGGAGTACTAGGTGACTAACGCTTTTACACGTTGGCCTTTGATAGCTTTCGCTTGTTTCTTACACGAGCCTATAATTGTTTTGGCCTCTGTTGATGAATTTTACGAAGACACTTGGAACGACGGACTGTCGCGACTCCACTGACTCGGCTGTTGGTAAACTAGACGTCGTCGGGGGACCTCGTTGGGTTCGGGGAGATGCTTGCACAGCAAGGCTACAGTGCTAGGAAAACTAAACATGACCGCGTGTTAATTCTCGAGGCATGGCACGAGGGGCCGCATGACGCGTTTTGTAACGTAAAACATTTGACCTGGAGCAAAGTGGCAAACCGGATCCGAGCGACGCCAGACGTGACGCATCGAGATTCATAACACACAACAGAAAAGGGATGAGATTCACTGGGTTTTATGGGATTCGTTGGGTTCCACCCCTTTCACCGTTTTGGGTGATGTTTGTCGTTGTTTTAAATCTGCAGACGCCGTTTCGAGCTCGTTGCATCGCGCGTTCTCCGCCCACCAAAGCAGCGGCCATCCAGTTCCACGCCATGCGCGAAGTCATCTCCTTGCATGTTGGACAGGCCGGCGTACAAATTGGCAACGCGTGCTGTTAGTTTACGACGTTCGCCGTCACCGCTACCGAGCTGACCCGTTTCCCAGGGGAGCTCTACACACTAGAACACGGCCTACTCGTGCGCTCTTCTCCGTCTCTGCTTCGGGGCTGCCCTCACTCCATCCCTAGCCCAATGGTCGCGTTGCGGACCCCAGCACGAGCACTGATCAGGGCTTTTCTACCTTTTTTTCCGAAACTGGGTCGGGAAAACACGTGCCCCGTTCTCTCTACATTGATCTAGAGCCTGGCGTCGTGGACGAGGTCAAAACCGGTCCTTACAGATCCCTTTTTCACCCTGAGACAATGATCACCGGCAAGGAGGACGCCGCGAATAACTGTAAGCTTATCCATCTCGTGCATCGACATGCCCAAACTCCGCACCCTTCCTCGATTGGTAACTTCTCCCAGATGCTCGTGGTCACTACACCGTAGGAAAGGAGCTCATTGACCCGGTCATGGACAAGCTCCGCCGCCTCGCCGACAATTGTTCTGGTCTCCAAGGCTTCTTCGTCTTCCATTCTTTTGGTGGTGGCACTGGATCGGGCTTCGGCGCACTCCTCATGGAACGCCTCTCAACTGACTACGGAAAGAAGTCCAAGCTAGAGTTCTGCGTATACCCAGCCCCCCAGCTCTCTAGCTCTGTCGTCGAGCCCTACAATTCTGTGCTTACGACCCACACAACTCTTGAACATTCGGATTGCTCTTTCATGGTATGCCCTCGACCAAGGGACGCGTCGATCGCTGTTTTAATTCGTTCCTGAGTTAGGTCGATAACGAAGCCATCTACTCTATCTGTAAGAAGAACCTGGGCGTCCTGCAACCTAGCTTCGTCAACCTAAATCGCCTGATCGCACAGGTCGTCTCCTCGATCACTGCGTCTCTGCGGTTCGACGGTTCTTTGAACGTCGATCTGAATGAATTTCAGACCAACCTGGTTCCGTGAGTGACAAGACATCCCGTACTACCTTTTTTTTCTTCTCTTAAGAAAAACTCCTAGTTTCCCGCGCATCCATTTCCCACTCGCCACTTTTGCACCATTGCTTTCCGCTGAGAAAGCTGCTCACGAGCAGAACTCGGTGAATGAGATGACTTTCTCTTGCTTTGAAAGTGGCCATCAGATGGTATTGTCGTTTACCGTCATGTATTATATTTTGGCTAACCCCGACTGCCTCTAGGTGAAGTGTGAACCCAAGGAGGGCAAATACAGTACGTTGGCAACGAAACCGCTGATATATGATGACCTGCTGACCCTCACAACAGTGGCGTGTGCCCTCTTGTACCGTGGGGATGTCGTTCCAAAGGATGTCCAAGCAGCCGTTGCCACGATCAAGACCAAAAGGACCATTCAGTTTGTTGACTGGTGCCCCACTGGCTTCAAGCTGGGAATTTGCAATGAACCTCCGGCACACATCCCCGCTGGGGATCTTGCGAAGACTAGCCGCAGTCTTTGTACCTTGTCAAAGTGAGCTCTTGGAGTCTGTGGCCGTACATTGGCTCACTCTGTGTTGCAGCACCACTGCCATCTCTGCCGCATGGAGTCGACTTGGTGAGTTCCTTGGAACAGAAAAAAAAAAGTTTCCCTCGGTGCTGACGCCATACCAGACTATAAGTTCGATTTAATGTATTCGAAGCGTGCCTTCGTCCACTGGTACGTTGGTGAAGGAATGGAAGAGGTGGGTCATCTTTTCCCTGCACTTCAGAGTCCTTACAGGGTTGTAGGGTGAATTTTCGGAGGCCCGGGAGGATCTTGCCGCGCTGGAGAAGGATTATGAAGAGGTGGGCACAGACTCAGCAGCCGCTGAAGAGGAAGGCGCCGAGTATTAAATTCTTGATTTTCGCGATTACCTTACTCGCACATTATTCGGGACGGTTGCTTTAGTTAAGATATTGAACCGTCAGCTATTCCTTTCGTGAGGACGTGAAGTCCCATTGATGTGTATCAACCTGAGGCGTGCGTATGTCTAACCTAAATCAATGGTTACCTCCACGCTGTTGTCAGTGAGCACCATTGTAACACTAAGTCGAGGCCTCAGTGCTCGAACGACAGGCTTATGTGGTATTTACCATGACAAGTTCTGCACCAGGTAAAAGCGACCTTCAAGCGCGCCTTCAGCGGCCTTCAGCATCTGGTCCGTCGAATGAGTAGTGAGCAGTCCGATCACCCTCGACCCGGCGGCCAAGCCGCTTACAACACCAGCGGGTGCATCTTCTACGACAACGCCTCACCATGACGTGCATCTGTGTCCTAGCACGAAAACCAGGCTACTCACAGTTACTAGCTTTGGCGCAACACCTCGCAGCCCCCTGCAGGTACGGTTCTGGGCTGAGTAGACACGGTGTTGTTATGCATATCGGCGAGCGAGGAGTGGAGATATTACTGTGGTTTCCCATTGTGGACATCATCGGCCGTCACAAAATCATCAGGAGCATCTATCTTTGCTGCGCTCATGGCAGCAGCGGCATAGGCTCTAGTCGCAGACGTGCAGATCGTCCACCGTTGGTTCGGTTTACTCTTGGCTGGCGACAGCTGCAGTGCACAAGTAAGTGACCCGTCAGGGGGCCGCGTAACGAAGACATGTCTCACATTCCCAAGGATCGAGTGCACGCCAGGAAGCATCCTGATGCCGTCCTCTGCAAACTCGATGAGGGTGCGCTCGAACCGGTCAGCTTCGTCCTGCCAGAAGCTCCCATGATTAGACAGACATGCGGGTGCAAGAAACGGAGAGCGAAAGACCTTGAGTAGTTGGGGATCGGTGATACCGCACCACTTTGCAAGATTGTCCATGGTCCTGACGCCGTGCGAGGCTGCGAAAGATCGGGTCGGATAATGGTTTAGTTGGAGTGAAGGACGAGGTGGTCACTGTGCAAGATCGTCTCTACGTCGAGTCCGGGGTATGTCTCTGCAAATGTAGCCCATGCTCCGGCGACACCGGCCGTCGAGTCGACCAGTGTGCCGTCCATGTCGAACAGTCTGGCCATAAGACATTGCGCGAAATGGGATGAAGCAGAGGCTCACACCGCGGCCACCTGAAACTTGATTTCAGGCATTGCTGTAACGTACTGGCGGATGAAAGCGGAGGGGGAGACCCCCAGCCCGTAGCGGATGTTTGGATCTAAAGCCGTCGCCAAACAGCCGCTCGCTATCTGCCTCGATATGGATTACAGCATACGACGATGCCACCGCGACGACGTCAACAGTACACTCCAGAAAGCATCGACCAGCAGCTTCAACAGATACACCTCCTCGATGCATCCTCCTCCTCCGAGAACCTGGAACAGCTCGGACCCATCATCAAACAGATCCATGCAAGCAAACAGCAGGAGGCCTACCTTCGCAACCTTCAAGCGCTCATCGAGGCAAAAGATGCGGAAATAGAAGGTATCTGCACAGAGAATTATCAGGAATTCATTTCCTCCATCTCTACCCTCTTTACAATCAAGTCATACACTACCAACCTCCGCGAGAAGATAGCGACCTTGGACGAAAGTGTCGGGGAGCTGGGGAAGGGGCTCGTCGAGAAAAAGAGGACACTGCTGCAATCAAAGAAGACGGCCTCGAATCTCGACGAAGCGATCGACACGTTTCAGGCTTGTCTAAAGCTGCTCGATGTCATTGACCGCATTGGCGACATGATCAAGGAAGGCAGGTTTTGGAGTGCCTTGCGGGTGAGTGGTGCGGAATTTCTTCGGGTGTTCCACGCCCAACCTCTGCCCTTCAAGTCTTTGGAAGACATTCAGACCATGCCATTGACATCGCTATCCCAAACGCCGTTATACCAGCATATATTGTCTTCTTTGCCCTCGCTTCGGCTCCAGGTGCAAAATGCTGTTACTGCATCCATGAAACACTGGCTGCTTGAGATCAGGAACATCACTGCTACCGTTGGGAGGGCAGCCATGGAGAATATGGATGCGCGCGCACGAAAGTGGAGAACCCGACGTGAAAAGGATCCAATGTTGAGATCAAGTCGCGTGGGCAGTGCAGTTGAAATGGTTACATACGAACGAACTGACAGTGAGTCCTATGTCTATACCATATCGATCTCTGTTTCGAATCGCCATGACGCACAGGCAACGTCTTTGACAAGGACAAAATCAAAGTCGACTTCCAGCCACTATATCAATGTGTCCATATTTATGTTTCCCTAGACTCGCTCGATGAACTCCGCACTTCCTACCAGGCTGATCGCAAGGCTCGCCAGCTATATCTCGATTCATGGACGTCGCTAACCCCCCATTCAGGCCCAGTCAGACCTTATTCTTCCTACACCACTCTCTTTGTCCTCCTTCCCTGCTCTCTTGGAAGAAGTGTGTGGGTTCTTCATCATAGAATCCCACGTCCTAGAATCCACTTCTGGTTTCCGCTCGGAACGAGAAGTCGAAGAGCTTTGGGATGCCATTGTGTCTCGATTGTCTTTGGCTATCAGTTCTGCTTTGGTAGAGCAAAAGGATCCTGACACATTTCTGAGAGTCAAGGAATGTCTAACGGCGTTTGTTATGACACTCGAGGTAACTCTATGGCGTCATACCTTGACCGTAAAGTCAAATGACCTAGCCACGCAGTCCTATTCTTATTCAACGCAGTCCCTTCATTCTCTGACACTCGCTCTATTTGAGGGATATACGGAACTTCTGGAAACGGAATTCAGCAAGAAGCTGGATTCGGTACGTCTTATGCAATATATTGATCTTCCACCGAGTTTTCCCCAGGTTGTGCTCGACGATGATTACTTGCCAATGCATGTCACCACACCATCCGATCGAGAGTCTGTGTTGAATAGCGTATGGCTGAGTGCTTCTGAAAAGGAGAGCCTCACTCTGTAGTGCCGCAGTCCTGTATCTGCGCGGAGACGTACTGAACCATTTCCAGGAGCTCCTTGCCACTCACACTACCATGGTCTCAAAGCTTTCATCTCTGTTGTCAAGACGTGCGCCAACTTTTTTTTTTCTTTCTGAACGGAGCACACATCACACCTGCAGATTCGAGCGTACATTCGACAGTTTTATCAGTTTGTGGAAGGCGTATCGCAACACCATAGCAACATTGACGATCTCCTGAGTCGAGTGAGTCTATGTGATTGGCCCACCCCCCAGCTTCTAAGAGCTCCCTTTAGTCACTTGATAAACTTCTGTCGAACCACATAAGCGATAGCATAAGCAAGCGGATTCAAAGCACAAATGCGCTGTCTCAGATTGCACAGATCGTGACCAACCTGGAATACTTTGAGGTGGCTTGCGCCGAACTTGGCCGATCGCTCACCGACCTCAGGTAGCATTTGGCCGTTCATCGAGGGATTCGCGGGCGTTACTCACTCCCCTGCAGGTCTACGCAACGTGGGGGAACGATCCGTCTTGCATCGTCACCTTTCTCAGAACCGTTTCAGCGATCTCGGAGACGAATTACAGCGCTCATTGCCTCGAAGCTCGACGACTTTTTCGATCTGTCTGAATACGACTGGACCCCACAGGGCCGCGAAGAGATGCCGAGCATGTACCTCTATGAGCTCGTGAACTGGCTTACGACCGTCGTGGACTCGCTCGCGCTCAAGGACGCCTACAAAGACGAGGCCTACAAAGGTGCCATAGGATACATCGCCGAGTGCTTCATGGTAAAAACACACACGGCTTTCGGAACCCCGGCTGACACCAACGTGACACAGAACTTTATGATTGGTCCAAAAGTGCCAGCAATGAACGACAATGCGATCGCCAACATCGTGACCGACGTGACGTTCTTGGAAGGCGAGATTGCGAGGATAGGGCAAGGACATCTCAGGTCGTCGTTTGTTGAGTTGCACTCTGTATGTGTTCCGACTCGACAACATTTTTCTTAGCTTTAACGGCATTTGCAGATGGCCAAGATCGTTCTCGCCGACGCGGTACAAGATTATCTGAACCCTAGTGTTCGGCAAGTATCCTATAGCGAAGTCAAGCCAAAACGGCTGCAAGCACTTTTGGAGAAACTTGCGAGATATGGGATCACCCGCCGTGATAACCCGTCCAGGGAGAGGGGGGAAAGACGCAGGAAGGAAGCGGAGACGTTGCACAGGATGAGCGTTACATACACCTGATTCCTCGACTGAACGACACGCTTTATTCCAAACTAGTACGATGGAGGTATGAACAAAGCAACGTTATCTAACATACCTGCAAAGCGGTAGCTTGAAATGAATGAGACGCATGCGCTACTTGCAAATCATGAAGGCATGGAACACTGGAGGGTCCAAGTGACAGGCGAGTAGTTTGATAGTAAAACGGAGTATCATTCAACATCGTGAGGGGAAGATAACCGGTGAAGTGCGCATACGGAACCAACACAGAAAAAGTTCTACTTCGGCTCATGCCCTCCGTTTGTTAATGTTGGTCGCCAACCACTCGAGGCCCTCGTACAGCCCATCACCTGATGTGGCGCAAGCGGCCTGGGTCAAGCTCCACGTCAGCAAGAATCTGGGCGGTATTGTGGCCACTGACCTGGATATACCACGTTCGCTGTCTGAGGGCCTGAAGACCAAGTTTGTCGGTGATCTCGGCGGCATTCATTGCATTAGGAAGATCTTGTTTGTTGGCGAAGACAAGGAGAAGCGCATCTCGAAGTTCATCCTCGTTCAGCATTCGTTGGAGCTCCTCACGAGCCTCCGAAACACGTTCCCGATCATTCGAGTCCACCACAAAGATGATTCCTTGCGTGTTTTGGAAATCTGGCATATACAATTAAACAAGTGTGAAGGGTAGTGAAACGACAACGCACAATGCCTCCAAAGAGGGCGGATCTTGTCCTGTCCTCCGACATCCCACACCGTAAATGAGATGTTCTTATACTCGACAGTCTCGACATTGAATCCTGTGAGCTGTGAAACAATCAAACCAAACAGGGCAACGAGTCATGTGCCTACCAATCGTAGGAATCGTGGTCACAATCTCGCCGAGCTTGAGCTTGTAGAGGATGGTGGTTTTACCGGCAGCGTCAAGGCCAACCTGCATAGATGGGTTGATAAAAGTCGCCTTGGGCAAAGGGTACTGTGCGCACCATCAAAATACCTGGTGAAGACGGCGACGTGGATTAGCCTGAATGGGAGCCCTTTTGCTGGACACGATACTTACGCATCTCCCTGTTTTTGAACATGATGGAAAGCATACGCGAAAGTGACATGCCCATCGTGAGTTGCGACGACGACGACGAAAGAAGACGGTGTGGTTTGTCGAGGTTGTGAGCAGGAGGCAAAGAGCAAGTTTGCTGTTTGGCAGCGGTAACGTGTGAGAACAGTCTTTCGAACTCCGCAAGTGGCACACTGGCCCACCCTCGTAGCTCGTCCCGGTGCACGCACTTGCACACGACGCCGCTGACGTGGACCACGTCGCTGTGAGTGATTTTTCCCTCCAAGGCGAAAGCGGACGCTCTTTCGCCGACGTGCTTGGCGCATTGCAGTCTCAGAGAGCGCAGACTGTAGCAAGGGCCATCGTGTTGGATCCACAGCCTATCAGAGACAGCTGGGACGGCAGCTCGTCTGCTCACTCGATTGATGGTACGCGGGTGCCGCAAAAGCCAGCGATACGATTCCTTGACGGCAGTTTGGCGCAGACAATCTATTGCAAGAAACAGGAGACGCAGTGCTTCCCGGGGGGACATCTATGAACAATACTAGTGATACCAAATGTACTAGTGTAGAGTGTGGAAGTGGAAGAGAGAAAGAGTGCAGATTAAGTGGCAATGAGTAATGAGTAACAGTACAGAAAAATGATGGCCATGGCTAGTCAGGTAGAAAATACAGACCTTCTATGAAGCACAATTAGGCTGCAGCGGGATCGTACAGTATGTGAGATGGATCACTGGCACAAAATGCAACGATGTTTTGCCGTTCGCCGTTGTCATCTACCGCCTGCGACGGTGCAATCCATCTAGTTTCGTCCTGCCAGATGGGCGTCTAGTTTTTGGCGCCACCCAGCATAGTATGGGCAAGTTGGGCTGGGCTGGTACCTGCAGAGTTCAAACAGGACAAGTTGTTCATGGAATCCAGCGTTAAACCAGACTTGCTCTCGTGCTGCCGAATGGGACACCATCAGAGACCGAAGACGGTCGACACGATAACAACCGACCTTGTCGAACTTCCAGCATTGCTTGTGTAGCGTCAATTCTACGTGTGCGCATCACTACACCATATCAGTGAGGAACCTCGACATGTATGTATGGACGGAGATGACTGACGATATGCAGCGACCACAGTTGCACTGCGAGTCAGACCCTGGTTGCAATGCACGAGGACCGCGCCTCCGGCCGCGACAGCCTTGTCTATGAAGTGACAGGCAGAAGAAAGCCAAATCAAAAGGTCGGCAAAGTCGACATCTTCAACAGGAATTCGCAGATGAATGATCCCAGATTCGGGTATCTCTGCGGG
Source organism: Boletellus aff. lepidospora (assembly GCA_038094175.1). NCBI lineage: Eukaryota > Fungi > Basidiomycota > Agaricomycetes > Boletales > Boletaceae > Boletellus > Boletellus aff. lepidospora. The sequence goes on from JBBPTT010000422.1 coordinate 18,788, forward strand.
GATGGCGTCGTTGCACACGGACACAATATGGGTGATCCGGCGCTCCGTTAGCGACCGAGGTGATCTGGCCGCGTGGATGCTAGGAGTAAAAGGGTAGATCAGAAAGTGATACGTCACAGGGCTAGTAAGTGCCGTACTTTCCAAGATACAGCTTGCCGGGGATGATCGTGTCGACGTTCTTCCAGCCCATGGTCCCTGACTGAAGTGTCTGGAATTCCTGTTGGAATGTCCAAGGTGACAGCCTCGGCACATTGTTGGTTTTGTAGTTTCGGAGAGACTCGAGCGGTTAGCAGCGGTAGGCAACTCGGAGAATCGAATAACCGTACGCCACGATGGCCCGCGAGCAGAGTATCTCGATGAGGTTGAATGGCGGTGTGGAGAAATCGCATTTTCACAGCCAGGACCCGCTGGGGAAGAGTGTCGGAATGCGGTGCCCCAGACGGAGCACTCGGAAAAGGAAGGGCGCGCCCATCGCCACCGTCGTGATCGGCATGACGCAATGTCCGCTTGCTAGAGCAGGTTTCGAAAACAAACGGAGAGGGTGTGGTGCATCCGAACCGTATCCGGTGCAAGGTTAAGCTGATCCTGTGCTTTTCGTTTGGCTTGCCAATTAGGGTATTTTGTCAGCAAGTCCTCAGCATCTCGACGGACATAAGAACGTTGGGCCCGCACTTGCAGGAGGAGGCCGGGAGTGAGGGTAGCCGTCCCGGTGCTGGACCGCTCGACGTGTTGGAGGGCCAAGGTACCACCCCCCTGAAGTCCGAGTAGGTGCGGTGCAGTGGCATCGACAGTTTCCAAGTGAAAACGCGTTGCCCATCTCCACGTGCATTGCATATCAATGCAAACGCAAAGGTACAGCTGCAGTTGATCAGCATACCGAACAAGAGCAGAATACCATGATATGATTCGCTCAGGTCCATGAGACTGGGTCTGCTCCTTATCCCCTCCCTCAGAAACAACGCCCTGCGTTGCATGACTTCCATTTTCCCCGACAGCCGGTGACATTTTCGCTAAATGGTGACCATGCCCCCGACACGCATCTGCCGCGTGGTACAGGGATTGTCACGCGCACCATGGGAACATAACGAGGGTGTCGGGCCAGTGAACACGAGTATCTTGCGCGATGGAGATGATGGCGCGTGCAACGTGGGGGTGCGGAGGACAGTCGACGCGGGGAGAGGCTGGCAGGCTGCTGTCGGGAACATCCGCAGTCGACGCGCGGGGTGAGCACATAAATATCGACCTGCTGCGCCCGACCAATCACCGCATCAAACTTCTATCTGCCCATTTGCATCCGGCCAGAGATGCTTCAAATCGAGTGGAAGTCTTCGGTAAGCCGGCCGTCGCACCCCCGCCTCTCTGATCATGACCCCGGCTTTCAAGCATTATCACTCGGACGGCCGTCCGCGCAGTCGTCCAAAGGCCTCGACGGTACACGGCTGGCTCGTCAAGTGGCGTGCTACGTTCAGCGGGAACGAGTGCCTCCGCAAGGAGGGCATACGAGAGATGCGTGAAGCCAAGGCCGTGCGAGAGCGGAAAAAACAGCGGAGGGCAGCGCGGCTGGCCAAGGCGGGCGCATCAGCACCGTCCTGCCGTCTTTGGCCAGTCTTGCTCGGCAGCAAGCCCCGCCCGTCACACGCGCAGAAAAGCCTCTCTCGCTCTCCTCAGCGCGCTTCTCCCAAACGTCCGGGTCGCGCAAACACCCGACGTCCATCTCCCCCAGACCAGTCGCCAAGGTCCACCCCTGCTAACGGCAGACGACTTGGTCATACCCGCAGGCAGACCGTAGACCGCCATCCACATAGCTCACGAAAGGCTTCCTATGACAGTCGAGGCGTCATCGTTCGGGTTGCGAACAAGAAACGGCGTTTCACCGCGCCAAGCTAGCCATGGCGCAGCTTGCATATTTATTGATCCAGGGACACATATTTATATCATTAGATAGCTTGCGTTCCGTGTCAAGTCGGTCCATTGCAAGCGGTGACCGATCTGCCATAAATATTCATTGGGATCATGTGTGCGGCAAGACGGGAGTGCTATGCAAGCGTGCGCATAGTAGGCACCACAACACCTGAGTTGCAGCAAGCTGACCTTGGCCGTACCGTCGAAATGAGGCAGGACTGAAGGGCGTTCTTACGTACCTGCTCAGAGCGAGTTGTCACCCGTGCCGGCCACCAGTTTTCTCTTCTTCTTTTTACGTCTCTTCCGTCTCCTTTTGGCACTGTTCAGTTCGTTGTTATTGCCGGGCTCATCAGCGAGTTCCGGCGGACCGTTGAGATTTAACAATTGACCGCCAAGCGGTTTAGCGTTATCAGGCGTGAGCATGGCATAGGCGCGGACTTGACTGAGCTCTGCAGCCATCGCTCTTGCCGGTACCGGAGCTTGTGGGATTCAGAAATAAATGGAGCGTCAATGCACGGCCAGCAGGTACAACATCCTAGGCGCACCGGGAGCTTCCCGGAACGTCTCCGAAAATAAGTCGACAGTTGGACTGAGGGAAAACGTGGACTGAATATGCACCATCGCAGGCAGTGAAGACCAACGTCACTGACCGCTGATTGTTCGTCCCCGTCTGCCCCCCGTTCTTTTTAGAGAACGAATCTGGTAGGGTCCAATTATATATTATATTCAAGGGCAAAAAGAATAGCCCTGACTGTGCATTGCAGGCTCCACCACGGATGAATCATCCAGGGGGGGGACTGAACGTTTAACGTCGTGTGCAACAGACGACCTGATCGCACGGTCAGCCTTTCTCTTTTTCTTGTTGCCGATTTCAAGGCCGAACGGGTCCACGTTCGTCTTCCGCTTGACCGGCCTCCCTTTATGCTCCTCGTCGTCCGATTTCGAGGAACTTGGTGGCTGCGGCCCCACGACGCCTTTCGCTTCTTCTCCGTTTGTCCCTAGTCGACGCTTGAGTTTGGCCGTCTCATGAGCCAGTGATGACGCCATGGGAGGAGAGGCACCGACGCCCAATCTGTACGGTCTTTGTCTGTAGGTCCACAGGACATATAACATCGTCGGGCACCTTGGAGGCCGGCGCAGTTCTTCCTCGAGTGTTTGTGCTGCATTGGCACCACCGGATCCAAGTCGTGCACGATGACGGGGTTTTATCCAAGACGTGACTAGATCGTGTGCAAAAGACATGGACATGTCGACCTGAGCCTGTAGGCGCTCCACGTCGACATCGTCGTCGGTGACCATGGACAGGTGTTCGTCAAGGAGTGTTTTCTCACGGCCGCCACTTTCTCCTCGACCGACGCGATGGCGAACAAGCGGAAAAGGGATGCGCTGAGCGACTCCGACTCGGACGAGGTGACGCCTGGCAAACAGATCCTCCCCGTTGCGCACCTCCCCGACGACTTTGACCAAGAGCCGCAGGACGGTCTGCAGTACCTGTTCCTAGTCAGGTATTGTCTTGGTTTCACAGCGGACCTGACACGTGTTCACCGAGCCTGCAGACGAGACGCACGCCGACTGCCTCATGTCACGAGGGCACGAAACCCGTATGAGGTGTCTGAGGCGGAGGTCGGACACACGTCGACGCCCGTGTTCGCCAACGACCTTCCCTGCGAGGAGTGGAGGGTCGCGTTCCAGGCTCACTTCTCCAATTTGAGAAAGGTGGGTGCGTCTCAGGGTTGACGTGATGTACGTCTATTCATATATACAGAATCTCGCACAGACGACGGTCCACGACCACCCAGACTCGAGGTGGCGGGCAATTCCGGAGAAGAAGGACAGGGATGCATGGTGGCAATTCCTCGCTGGGTATCCCGAGTCGACATGGGGCCCAAGGGACCGATCTACACGGAAGAAGGCCAGCACATCACGTCGCATGCGAGCGTTTGCCCACTCTGCCGAGCAAACCACCGAGGCTGTGCTCCCTGAGGATGCGACACGTCCACTTGTCATGCCGTCAAATGACGAACCCTGCCACCTTCCGACCGCTTGTCTTGTCGACTCGTCAGGGAATATCCCGAGCACCGTCGAGTGTTTTCCAAGTGTGCGATCAACGAATACAGCGCCCTTTGCAGCTGACCTCGCATCAGAGGGGGCCCCAGAAAAACACACTGGGGAGCTTTTGCCCCCCGAGGTCACGCCAGGTCATCTACGGGAAATTGACCATGTACGACATCTGGATCTTGGTTCTGTTTTGCGCGCTGATTCCCGAGCGCAGCGAATGTCGATCCACCTGCTGATGTACTTTGCGCACTGGATAAATGTCCATCTGCAGAGCCCGAGCGACCCGCGGACGACCATCTCTGTCGGCCACGGGCAGTGGATGTTTGCGCTGCTCACCAGGATAGACGACCGGCTGTCTGCCGACGAGATGAATCTGCTGCGCAACCTCGCCCGTGCCTGTCTTGGCCTCGTACGAGTGCACAGGGGTGTGACGAGCCATCCCGCTTTCATGTCGGACGCGTCCTGCTGGATGGTCTTTGCGGCGATTGCAGGGTTTTGGGGCCAGAGGGACCTTTGGACTGAGGCCAGTGCCTGACCAAGGCCCTGGGCGCGTCGGTTATGTAACGCGTACTCGACGGTTAGCACAGGTTGCGTGGGAAAACGGACGAGACTCGCCTAGCCGGCCGACGCCAAGCCAGCGCTCGCCCAGATAAAGCCCTCGTCCGCCCTGTCCTCCTCAGTCTAGTGTCTCTCGCCAGCATGCGTGTCCTCGCCGTCGTCCTCTTCGTCCTCTCGACCGCCCTTGCGTACCAGGTCACCTCCCCAAACGAAGACTCGGGTTGGAACACTACCGGACCCAACGTTCTCCAGTGGGACCGCGTCAGCACCGACCCGTCAGGCTTTGCGGTCTTTTTGTCAAACGTGGTGAGTTTTTGCGTGTTCAGCGTCCTTTTGCATCTCCCCAGACGCGTCGGACAACAGAACTCCCCCGGCAGCGAGCTTCTTGATGCTTCCGTCGACGGAACACAGGGCAGCGTCGTGTGCAGTCCACCCAACGGAGGGTGGCCTTCCGGCGGTGGTTTCCGTGTCAACCTCGCTCAGGACAGCGGCCACCCCGACAGCCTTCTTGCGCAGTCGAGCGAGTTTAACATCACCGCGGCTTCCTCTAACCAGTCTACAACAGCCACGGCGTCATCTTCTAGGTGAGCATCGGAACTGCGTCGTCGTGGCCCCTTGCTCACCCCAGTATTACGCAGAACGGGCACGGGGACCGCTACTGTCACTTCCGCAAGCTCGTCTGTCAGCGGCTCAAACACCAACACCACGCCCACCGGAACCAGCGCTGCGCTGCTCAGTGCAGACGTCAGGACTGGCGTGCTTAGCGCAGTGGTTGCACTCACAGCCATGCTCACGTCGCTTTTCTGATCCTGATGGCATATGTCGTACCCTGTGCTTGGACACTTACGTTTTTCTCGCTACCGGTTGTTCTGTTTCAACGGATCCTTTCGGCCGTGTATAGCTTACCTTGGACTAGGTTGTCGTACTTTTGTTTGGTAGTAAGTTAATAGAGAACAGACAGTTTATCTATCCCCCCACTGCTCCTCTTGGACATGAACGAGTTCGCACACCTCTTGCCGCCCAGCTGGACGTCCCAAATTAATGCCTGGCTCGTCGAGGACACTCCGTCTTTCGACTACGCGGGGTACGTGGTCGGGGAGGCAGAGCGAGAAGCCTTTCTTTTCGGAAAGGGAAAGCAGACCGCCGTACTCGCGGGTGTCCCCTTCTTCACCGAAATCTTCCACCAGCTCGCATGCGAGTACGCAAACCGTCCGTCGCTCCTGTTCGATAACCGTATCCGCGTGCAGGGTGGAATGGCACATGCAGGAGGGAGAGATGTTCGAGCCCGTCAAGCACGTCGCAACCGTGAGGGGCAAGGCTCGTCATCTCCTGCTGGGGGAGAGGGTCGCACTCAACCTTCTCGCAAGGTGCAGCGGCATCGCGACCAAGTGAGCATTCCCCGTCCAAATCAAGGGCCTCCCCGACCGTTTGGCCCACAGGTCGAGGCGGATCAAGGATCTCGCCAGGGCGTACGGCTACGAGGGGGTCGTCGCTGGCACCCGAAAGACAACACCCGGTAATCCCACACTGGTCCCCTGATGTAGCTCCACTCCACATTCACCCCGTCTGTCTCCAAGGTTTCCGGCTGGTCGAGAAATACGGCATGATCGTCGGCGGGATCGATCCCCATCGTCATGACCTGTCCAGCATGGTCATGCTCAAGGACAACCACATCTGGTCGGCAGGCAAGTCGTCTTCCGCGCATCGTTCTCTCGGGCGTTCCGTCTGAAACGTGTGCGCTAGGCTCCATTACGGGTGCGATCCAGCGAGCACGTGCTGCGGGGGGGTTCAGCCTGCTTTTGGAGGTGGAGGTGGGTTCGGAAGCGGAGGCCAATGAAGCGAT
>JBBPTT010000423.1:0-25105 GCA_038094175.1 Boletellus aff. lepidospora
CGCCTTGATCGCAGCAGCTTATCTCATCCTTCCTCTATGTTCCATAGGCTTCGATGCTTACTCATCTTCGCCTATATATACCGTCATCCCCCATGTAATCTCCTTACACTTGTTCTTCGCAATAACACGCATTCTTGTGTCATCCCTTTGTCCTCGAGTACCCCTCGAGTCCTTCGTATCCTCAGTCCTCGAAGAATCCTTCGAGTCCCTCGTCCCAGCTTGTTCTCCTAGGTGGATAGGACACTGAGGCCTCTTCGTGAGAGCCCACCCTTCCACAGGTAGTTTGAATGACACTTGTTGTGCGTTCGGCGTAACAAAAGAACAAGTGTGTCCCTCGCCCCTCCTCTCTAGGAGCAGGGCCACCCCAGTACAACGTCTCGCTCGCGACGAAACCTTTGACCTCCCTCAGACTCTGAGCCGGAGGATACACCCCAGCCCACCTCACCCCCTTGGACCAATCCTTTCACATCCTTAGCCCCCAGTCCTCAGCATCACCTAGGAGGATCACTGGGTCGTCATCAACCAATCCAGTCCATCGCCAGCTCACCCAGTCACCAGCACTCTCTCAGTTAAGTCTAGGCCCTCCCTCGCCTAGACCACTCACCCCAGCACTCGCAAACACCCCTCCTACACCAGTCCCAACACTCCCAGCACCCCCAGTCGTCGCTCCACCTGTCCAAGCACCACCCCCAGTATCCCCCATCGCCCCAACACTGCCCTCGATAGCCATGGCAACCACCCAACCCGAGCTCAAGGCCGCTCTCCCCCTCGACTTTTCAGGGGAACCTAGCGAGTCCATTCGATGGATTAAGGCCATGAAGGCCTATTTCCAGATCAACCCCATGCAATACTCCTCCGATGAAGCAAAAATCATGACCACCTTGAACCGAATGAGCAAAGGACGCGGTGTGTCCTTTTCAGAAATGTGGTATAACCAGATGGCTGACAAGAACGTCCCTTCCACTGAGAAAACCTTCGACAAACTTGCCGCTAACTTTGAGTCCACCTTCTTCCCGTACGATATCAAGACCACCGCCCGCCTCGAGCTCTCCACCCTTCGCCAGAAGTCCACTAAGACAGATGATGGCTTCCAGAAATACATCACCGACTTCCAGAACCTCACCGCTAAAGCAGGCATCACCAACAACACAACCCTCATCCATATGATGACAGGAGGGCTCGACCAACACATTACGACCCTCATTCTCTCTATGTCCACCATCCCTGATACCATTGACGGATGGATCGAAAAGGCGAAAACCTTCCATGCACAGGTTGCACGTATCAATGCCTTGAAAAAGGGCAATCACCAGATGTCCTTCTTCTCTTCCACTCACACCACCAATACCCCCTCGTCAGACCCAAACACCATGGACGTTGACACCCTCAAAGTAGGGAAGCTCACTCCAGAGGAACGGGCCCGATGCTTCCAGGAGGGCTGCTGTCTCCGTTGCCGAAAGAAAGGGCATAATGCAGGAAAGTGCACCACTTTCACTACCCCCCTCAGACCCCCTCGCCTTCGTGAACCCGTCACCGTCACCACCACTTCCACAAATAGTCCTGCTGTCGTCCCAACTGCTCCCCCCCCTCAGTCTGCTCTCACGACCTACATGTCACAACTTCACTCCACCGGAAAAGGGGAGGGAGAAATCCTGCAGAAACTCAAACTTTGCTTTGAGTCTGAAGAGATGCAGATAGACGGTCTCAAACCAGGTTTTTAAACAGGGAAGCTGCCTTGACGTCATCCTTCCCTCATGTACTAGTAGGCAAACCAAATGAAAGAACCATTCGTATTCCCATTTGCCTACAGTCCCAGTCCCAAACCGTCGACACCGTTGCTCTCATCAATAGTGGAGCAACTAGAAACTTCATTGACTCCAGCCTTATACCATCCCTTCGATCCGGCATTTGCCGGATGGCCCAACCCCTCACCGCCACAAATGTGGATGGAACCCCCAACCGAAAAGGGATCATCCAATTCACCATATCAGCCAAAACATCTTTCCCCTCGTATTCAGAAAACATCAAGTTCATGGTGACCTCACTTGGCGAAAAGAAAGTCATCCTAGGAACCTCCTGGTTGACCAAACACAATCCTGATATCGACTGGGTCGCCAAAACCATTACTGTCCACCCCACGGCTCCTCTCTCTCTCAACAAGATCACCCTTTCCACCCAACTCGCACAACAGGAAGCCCCCAAGGAACAAGAAATCCCGGAATGGTGTAAGGAATACTCTGACATCTTCTCCGAGAAGATGTTTAGTGTCCTTCCCCCACATCGCCCTTATGACCACGTAATTGAACTAAAACCCTCTTTTGTCCCTAAAATAGCCAAGGTGTATCCCCTTAACCCCGCGGAGAAGGAGGCCTGCAAAGCTTTCATTGAAGAAAATTTGAAAACCGGCCGAATCGTCCCCTCCAAATCCCCTCAAGCTTTGCCATTTTTCTTCGTCCTGAAGAAAGATGGGACTCTTCGCCCCTGTCAGGACTATCGGTATCTCAATGAATTTACCATTCGAAATGCTTACCCTCTTCCCCTCATCTCTGACCTTATCAACGATATGAAAGAGTCCACCATCTTCACTAAACTCGATATTCGTTGGGGGTACAACAACATTCGACTTCGAGAGGAAGATCAGTGGAAAGCTGCCTTCATCACTCCCCTTGGGCTTTTTGAACCCACGGTTATGTTTTTTGGTTTTAACAATGCCCCTCCAACCTTCCAGAGTTTCATGAATCATATCTTCGCTGACATCCTCACTGAAGGTTGGTTGAAAATCTATATGGATGACATCAGTATACACACCAAGGACGACATCAACCTCCACCACCAACGCACTCTCCGGGTCTTCCAACGACTTCGAGATCACAACCTGTCACTCAAACTCTCCAAATGCTCCTTCGACACTCCGAAAATGGAATATCTTGGGATGATCATTGGTCAGGGACACGTGGAAATGGATCCCGTTAAATTAACTGCCATAGCCGACTGGAAACCCCCAACTTCAGTCAAGGGGATCCGCAGCTTCCTGGGATTCGCTAATTTCTATAGGAAGTTCATTCCCAACTTTTCCAACATCGTTGCCCCCCTCGTCCTCCTCACCAAAAAGGATGAACCCTGGCTCTGGACTCCACTCCAGGATAAGGCCTTCTCCGCCCTCAAATCCTCTTTCTCCTCAACTCCTGTTCTCTCCCTCCCTGATCCCTCTAGACTGTTCTCACTCATGACCGACGCCTCCCTCCTCGCAGCAGGTGCAGTCCTGCTCCAAGCAGACGTTAATGGTGACCTTCATCCTTGCGCATACTTCTCTAAAACGTTTAATCTGGCTGAGCGAAATTATGATATTTACGATAGGGAACTTCTAGCCATCATCCTCGCCTTGCAGGAATGGCGGCACTACCTCCTCGGCACCCCCCACTCCGTGACCGTCCTTACTGACCACAAGAACCTCTCTTACCTCAAAGACCCTCGTAAACTCTCTCGACGACAAGCACGCTGGTCTCTTCTCCTCCAGGATTTCGACATCACCTGGAAAGTCACCCCAGGGACACAAATGGGACCAGCTGATGCCCTCTCCCGACGAGATTTGATAGACACATCCCTTGACAACATCGCCCCCATACTCCCAGAACCCGCCATCATTGCCGCTTTCAACCTCGCCCTGGCTGAAAAGATCTTGGCCTCCTCCCCATCTGATCCTCTAGTCCTTCGCGCTGTCAACGCCCTCAAAGACAACTCCCCTCTATTCCCTCGCTCCTCCCTCTCCGACTGGTCACTACACAACAGAAAACTATACTTTCGGGATCGCCTCTATGTTCCCCCCGACGCCCATTCTGACCTCCTCCACTCGCTTCATTCCTCACCCACCTCCGGCCACGCTGGACAATTTCGCACAAAGGCCTTAGTCGAACGCAATTACTGGTGGCCAGGTTTGGCTACTTTTGTCAAGAACTTCGTCGCCAGATGCGCCCTCTGCCAGCAATCCAAGATCAACACCCATCCCACCGTCCCTCCGCTCAACCCCATTCCTTCCACCTCGACCCTCCCCTTTAAACAAATCTCTGTTGATCTCATCACTGACCTCCCCTTATCCTCGGGTTTTGACTCTGTCATGGTCGTGGTCGACCATGGCCTTACGAAGGGGGTAATTCTGCTCCCTTGCCTCAAAACTATTGACGCTGCAGGAGTCACTAAATTATTTTTCGACAATGTCTTCAAACATTTTGGCCTCCACGACTCCACCATCTCTGACAGAGGTCCTCAATTTGCTTCAGCCTTTGCTCAGGAACTTGCAAGACTCCTCCAATACGACCTACGCCTCTCCACCACCTATCACCCCCAAACGGATGGTCAAACGGAACGAACCAATCAGGAACTAGAAACGTACCTTCGTATCTTCTGCGCCAACAACCCCCTAGAATGGACTAACTACCTAACGACCACAGAATTCCACCATAACTCCGTCCCACACAGCTCCACCCGGAAATCTCCGTTCTCCCTCCTCCTTGGTTACGAACCCCGAGCCTACCCTGCCCTAGGTAAAACATTCCTCCCCGCTCTCACTGATCATCTTTCCTCCCTAGCCAAAGCCAGAGAAGAGGCCCTTGCAGCCCACGACCTCGCTCGTCTGGCCATGACTCAACATTCCACTCACTCGTTCTCCCCCTGGAAAGTAGGAGATAAGGTTTGGCTCGAAGCCACTAATCTCCGCATCCCTTACCCATCCAGGAAACTTGCCCCCAAACGGCATGGACCCTTCGAGATATCTCAGGTCCTATCACCACTCACATACCGACTCTGCCTCCCTCCCACATGGAGGATCCATGACGTTTTCCACGCATCACTGCTTTCTTCCTTTAAACAGACTGATGCACATGGTCCCTCGTTTTCTAGACCACCACCCACGCTGATTGCTGATGAAGAAGAATACGAAGTTGAGGCACTCCTCACACACCGGGGATCCCCTGGCCGCTACAAGTACCTGACCACATGGAAAGGTTACGGCTCATCAGAAAACACCTGGGAACCTGAAACCAATCTCCGTCACGCCCCTCTTCTCCTATCTAAATATAAAAAAGATCATCATTTACGTTAACTTTCAGAAATGTATTTAGTCCTTCGCCCATTCATCCCTCTCTTCGCAACCCTCTTCTTCATCACCCTCCTCGCCGCCTTCTTCTTTATCTACTGGTCCTATACATAACATGTCCATTCCTACGTCCCCCCAATCATCCCCCTCTTCTTCTATCTCTGCTGCCTCTGTTCGTCGCGCCACCCTCTGTAACACCTCCGTCCAACCCACTTACCTCCCTCGCCTCGCCGCACACACCCTCTATTCGGCCATCCTCTCCGAACCCCTGCTGGTCCTTGCTTTGGAAGCCCTTCCCCTCTATGTTGAGGACGAAATCTCGCAGGAATTAGTACGCCTTTTCCACGACACCACCCGTACTCAAACACTTCATTTTCATGCCGCACCTGTTGACTGCCCTACCAGATATGGTCTCCTCCTCCGACTAGCTATCAACCGCCTTCCAGAATGTATTCTTTCTATTCTCCACTTGCATGGTTTCCATATTTTCGTCGCTCAATTACCTTTGAATTTAGTCTACCCCCTAATTAGCACAATTTTTGCCAGCTTACCAGTTTTTGATCAAGACGCCTATGTCTCACGTATCTTATCCTCCTCCAATCTCGTACTCCGATCCCAGCGAACCTCCCCAGATGGCTCCTCCCCTATTGCTCTTCCTGTACTCTTAAGTCAACCATTGTCCGCCCGCGCTGCTACTCCGTCCCAGGAAACCACCCTCGTCGAGTCTCCACCACCTCCATCCGTCCCTTCTGATGAGGTCGACGAAGTTATTCATATTTCCCCTCCCCAATCATACGTCATCACTCTTCCCAATGGCACCACAGTCCTCTCCTCTCTCACTCGCGTATTACCCCGGCCTTTTCGTCCCACTCCTGTGACCCCCACCACCCGGTGCTTCCATTGTCGTGAACTGGGCCATTACATCGAAAATTGCCCTGGATACACATGCCCTAACTGCCACAACCATGCTCCAGGCCATCGTTGGAGAGAGTGTCTCACCAGCCAATGTGATGTTTGTCTACACTGGGGACACAGCACTAGAGCATGCCCGACTCGCATCTGCTTCGGTTGCAATCGATCTGGACACGTCTTCGATGACTGTCGATTTGAACATTTCACTCCCGCTCAGTCTGCCAGCTTGTTTGGAGGAATGCCATCTTCTACGGATTGATCCTGGAGCTCAATTGTACGAAGGGGGTAATGTTACGATTTTCTCCCTCGCCCCTCATATATTCCTCGTTTCCATCCTTTCTCTTCATCGTGCCGGCCCCCTTTGTTTTGCCGAGCACTTCGATCACTTTATGTTCATCTTTGGCCCATTCTCCTGTGTCATCCGAGTTATCTCGGATTATTTCCCTTAGTCACCATCTGTACCTTGTACCTGCTGCGCCTTGATCGCAGCAGCTTATCTCATCCTTCCTCTATGTTCCATAGGCTTCGATGCTTACTCATCTTCGCCTATATATACCGTCATCCCCCATGTAATCTCCTTACACTTGTTCTTCGCAATAACATGCATTCTTGTGTCGTCCCTTTGTCCTCGAGTACCCCTCGAGTCCTTCGTATCCTCAGTCCTCGAAGAATCCTTCGAGTCTCTCATCCCAGCTTGTTCTCCTAGGTGGATAGGACGCTGAGGCCTCTTCGTGAGAGCCCGCCCTTCCACAGGTAGTTCGAACGACACTTGTTGTGCATTCGGCGTAACACTAAGCAGGGGAGAAGCTTGTCCTAGGTAAGTCTGGGTCTGCAGGACAGGGTTGCATACAGCACAATGGTAGCGACGATGATGTCTACCAATTTCAAAATGGTAGTGGTGGCTAGCACAAAGGCAAGAGCTAGTAGGTCTAGTCTTTTCTCTGAAGTTGACTTCGTGATTGTTTGACTAGAGTCCTTCTGCTGAAAAGCAGGGACAGAAAAGAGCTAGTTCTTTTGTTACACTTGCGTGGAATTACCCAGCAAGGTCAAAGGTTCGACTTCTAAGTCCAGAACCGATGAAAGCAACTAGTCGAGCGCACACTCTGAGGTATAGGGCAAAGACATGAGAGGATCTCTCTAACTGTGGCAAGCAGTCTCAAGGAGGCCAGATAACTACATGTAGATTGCGTAGAACTAGCTAGGGAATAGTAATACATGGCATGGTGATTTATATACGACCTGGTATCTACATATGACTAAGAATTGGCCGCAATGGGGTCATCAGAAGTTACTACGTGAAAATCGATATATGGAAGAAGGGGAACATGAGGTGATGTGACAGAATCACCTGAGGAGAATGTGTCCATAAGTGGTATGGGCACATCAAGAGATGAAACAAAGGGAGGGGGCATAGGAACAGAAATAGATCCAGAAATGAGATGGCTATCAGAAGAAGCTACTAGGTCAAAAGCATAGATGTCAGGAGAAGAAAAACTCATCAATGACATTCCTCGTCGAGCCGGTCTCCCCATAGTAGCATTTCTTGTAACATTGACTATATAATACAAAGACAGGCTGTGCATACAGCCATAATGAGTCAGAGTGAGTCATGGGTAACTAAGGTGATAGATGTATCAATGCACAGCATAAATGATGAGATCAGAGGATCAAAAGATAGTGGCTGTGAGGCTATGTGTGGTTACCATCATAGTGAGATGGTGAAGGTGTGATGGTGTGAGGAGTGAAGAGGTGACTATGTGAAGAGTGAAGAGGTGATGATGGATGTCAAGAGAGCCATCATTGGTGACTGTGATTCAGCCGATGTCAAAGGAATTCTAAGGGTTCATTGGTAGTCATCATTATTGGGTTGAGAATGGAGAAGACTTATCAAGGGGAAGAAATGGAAAAACTGTAACACCACACAAGCATAACACCGACTCCATCTCCCTCCCACATGGAAGATCCATGATATTTTCCACACATCACTTCTTTTGTCTTTTAAACAGACTGATGCACATGGCCCATCATTCTCTAGACCACCGCCCACACTGATTGCTGACAAAGAGGAGTACAAAGTTGAGGCACTCCTTGCACACCAGGGATCCCCTGGCCATTACAAGTACCTGACCACATGGAAATGTTATGACTCTTCTGAAAATACATGGGAACCTGAAAGTAATCTCCATCATGCCCCCCTCATTTTATCCAAATATAAAAAAGACCATCACTTACAATAGCTTTTAAGAAATGTATTTAGTCCTTTGTCCTTTCATTCCCCTCCTCTCAACCCTTGTCTTCATTGCCCTCCTTTCCACCTTCTTCTCTATCTACTGGTTATACACCTAGCATGTCCATCCCAACCTCCCCCCAGTCATCCCCTTCTTCTTCCATTTCTGCTGCTTCAGTTCATCATGCCACCCTTCAAAATACCCCTGTATAACCCACATATCTTCCTCACCTCACTGCTCACACTCTCTACTTGGCCATCCTCTCAGAACCTCCTTTGGTCCTTGCCCTGGAGGCTCTCTCTCTCTATGTCGAGGATGAGATCTCCCAAGAATTAGTATGCCTTTTTCATGATACCACCCATGCTCAAACCCTTCACTTCCATGCCACACCTGTTGATCATCCCACTGGATATGGCCTCCCCCTTTGATTAGCTATCAACTGCCTTTCTGAACACATTCTTTCCATCCTTCATTTACACGGTTTTCATATCTTTGTCTCTCAATTGCCATTGAACCTTGTTTACCCTTTGTTCAGTACCATCTTTGCTAGTCTACCTGTTTTTGATTGAGATGCTTATGTTTCCTGCATTCTTTCATCCTCCAACCTCATACTTAGGTCCCAGCGAACCTCCTCTGATGGCTCCTCTCCCATTGCTCTCCCTGTGCTCCTAAGCCAACCATCCTCTGCTCATGCTGCTACTCCATCTCCCGAGATGATGCTCATTGAGTTCCAACCACCCCCATCCATCTCCACCAACGAGGTCAACGAGATAATCCATATCTCCCCTCCCCAATCATATGTGATCAATCTCCCCAATGGCACCACTGTCCTCTCCTCCTCCACTCACATCTTACCCCAGCCCTTTCATCCCACTCCTGCGACCCCCACCACCAAGTGCTTCCATTGTTGTGAATTGGGCCATTACATCGAAAATTGCCCTGGATACATGTGCCCTAATTGCCACCACTTCGCTCTGGGCCATTATTGGAGAGAGTGCCTCACCAGCCAATGCAATGTTTGTCTACACTGGGGACACAGCACTCGAGCCTGCCCTACTCGCATCTGCTCTGGTTGTAATCGATCTGGACATGTCTTCAATGATTGTCCATTTGAACATCTCACTCCTGCACAGCCTACCAGCCTTTTTGGAGGAATGCCATCTGCTACAGATTGAACCTGGGGTCCAACTGTATGAAGGAGGTAATGTTACAATTTTCTCCCTTGCTCCACATACTTATCTCATCTCTATACACTCACTCCACCACACCAGTCCCCTTATCTTTTCTGATCACTTTGATCACTTCTTATTTATCTTTGGTTCATTCTCCTGTGATATCCGAGTCATCTCAGATTATTTCCCTTAGTTACCACTTGTACCTGGTTCCTACTGTGCCTTGATGGTCACAGTTTACTTCATCATTCCACCTTATTCTATTGGCTTCAATGTTGACTCATCTCAGCCTATATATACCTTTTTTACACATGTACTCACTTCACTCTTGTTCTACACAATACTACGCAGTCTCTTGTCACTCCTCCAAAGTCCCTCAGTCTCTCTAAGTCTAAAGCCTCTGATCCTTTTGGATCTAATCCCTTCTCTTGTTCTCCTAGGTAGCAAGGACACTGTGACCTCTTCATGAGAGTCTGCCCCTCTACAGGTTGCTTGAATGACACAAGAGTGCATTCAGTGTAACAATAGTCATCTTATGACCAGATCCTATCCCATTTCTATGCCACCTACCTTTCCCCTTGATCATGATGTGTCCATTTCTCTTTCAAACACTTTTCTCCCAAGATGATTCTCTCACATCATCTTGTGTTCCCTCCCTTCTCCTTGATACTGCAGTAACATCATAACTACTGATGACTCCTCATCAGCCAATTCTTAGTCATGATAGATATCTAGCTGTATATAAAGACCTGTGACCTGTACTATTATTCTTTAGCTAGTTCTACACAATCTACATGTAGTTTTCTGGCCTCCACAAGACTGCAGGTAGCAGTTAGTGAGATCCTCTTGTGTCTTCACACTACACCTCAGAGTGTGCACTCCACTAGTATCTTTGTTTGAGTATGGACTTATTATCCAAACTCACAATTTGCTAGATTACTCAATGCAAGCATAGCAGTGTAGGACTTATGTGTTACACCCTTACTTAGGTTCAGGCCCTTAGGGGTCAGAGGTCAGAGTAGCAGAGTTAGGAGTAGGATCATCAGAGTTAATGGAAGTGGGGTTGGAGATGATTGGAGATGGTCAGGGATAGGGGTTGGGAACACTGGGGTATCTTAGTTGATATTCAGACTGAAGTTTTACATCGAAGTATCTATGATTTATATACTAGGAGGAGACTACAGATTTGTAAGACAGCAATGAAAATAACCAGAGCTGTGCACCAGAGCAAATGGAGTGCCAGACTGTGGTGCTAGAGAATGGAGGCTGAATAAACTATGAAATGCAGGTAATGAGATGGTACAGCTAATCAGAATACAAGAAGGTACATAAAAGAAAATGGTCATGTGGGTCCAGAGGTCAGGGGATGTGTCCTGAAGGAAATCACATCAGAGTTGTAGCAGAGTTGACACTGGAGGACCAGAGTGCTGGAATGGCATATGACATTAACAAGTACAAGGAGTGCTACTACAAGATGTATGACTTGGATGCCAATTGTTATGCTTGCATGGGGTTATCTAGCAAGTCAAGAGTTTGGATGATGAATCCATACTCAAACAAAGACACTAGTCAAGTGCACACTCTGAGGTGTAGTGCGAAGACATGAGAGGATCTCACTAACTGCAACTAGCAGTCTCATGGAGGCCAGAAAACTACACGTAGATTGCATAGAACTAGCTGGAGAGCTAGGATACAAAGTGGGTCAAACTATATAGTACAGGGATAGGCTGTGCACATAGCCATGATGAGTCATCATGAGTCATAGGTAACCAAGGTGAGTGATGCATCAATGCACAGCATCAATGATGGGATCAGGGGATCAAAAGATGGTGGCTGCAGAGCTATGTGTGGTTACCATCTTAGTGAGATGGTGAAGATGTGACAATGTGAAGAGGTGACACAATAGAGGTAAGACAGATATCAAGGGGATAGTCATAGATGACCATGGTTGGGTCAATACCAGGAGAATTCTAAGGGTTCTTGGTAGTCATTGTCAACAGGTTGAAGAATGGGGGAGACTTATCAAGGGAAGAAAGGAAAAACTGTAACACCAATAACCCACAGCCCACAAGCAACAAACCCCACATCACAACACAGAAGTCCAAACTAGATGCCCTGTTGGGGTCATCAATAATACAAGCAACAGCAAAGGCAAGGACACAGTCAGCTGGGACCAGGGTAGCAAGCACAGCAGTGATCCTGCACATCCATGGCTACAAGGTTTCCATGATTACCTGAATACCTGGGAACACCTTGACAATACCACCATCATCCACTGGTGGGGAATGCACTCTACACAGTACTTGGTGTGGAGATCACTTGCATGGGATTTCCTGCATATCATGGCTAGTTCAATATCATCAGAATGTGTCTTCTTGTCTGCAGGGATAACTATCAGCAAGTGCTGCAACTGTCTCAAGGCTGACATTGTGGAAGTGTTACGCTGAACACACGTCTAGTGTCATTTGAGCAACCTGTGGAAGGGCGGACTCTCACGAAGAGGTCGCAGCGTCCTATCCACCTAGGAGAACAAGCAGAGACAAAGGACTCGAGGGATACTCGAGGACTGAGGAGTGACACAAGAGTGTGTATATTCGCGTAGAACAAGTGTAAAGAACCTACAGGAATAGTGAAGGTATATATAGGCAAAAATGGGTAAGCATCGAAGCCTATGGAATGCAGTGGAATGATGAGATAAGCTGCTACTATCAAAGCACAGCAGGTACCAGGTACAGATGGTAACTAAGGGAAATAATCTGAGATGACTCGGATAATGCAAGAGAACGGGTTGAAGATAAATAGAAAGTGATCGAAGTGCTCGGAGAAGATAAGGGGACCGGCGCGATGAAGAGAGAGAATGGAGATGAGGAAAATATGAGGGGCTATGGAGAAAATCATAACATTACCCCCTTCGTACAATTGAGCTCCAGGATCAATCCATAGAAGATGGCATTCCTCCAAACAAGCTGGCAGACTGAGCGGGAGTGAGATGTTCAAATGGACAATCACTGAAGACGTGTCCAGATTGATTGCAACCGGAGCAGATGCGAGTTGGGCAGGCTCTAGCGCTGTCCCCAGTGTAAACAAACATCACATTGGCTGGTGAGGCACTCTCTCCAACGATGGTCCAGAGTGGAGTTGTGGCAGTTAGGGCATGTGTATCCAGGGCAATTTTCAATGTAATGGCCCAGTTCATGACAATGGAAGCACCGGGTGGTGGGGGTCGCAGGAGTGGGATGAAAGGGCTGTGGTAATACGCGAGTGGGAGAGGAGAGAATGGTGGTGCCGTTAGGGAGAGTGATCACGTAGGATTGGAGAGGAGAGATGTGAACAACCTCATCAACCTCATCAGAGGGGATGGACGGGGATGGTTGAGATTCGACGAGGGTTGTTTCTGGGGATGGAGTAGCAGTGCGAGTGGAAGACGGTTGGCTTAAGAGCACCGGAAGAGCAATGGGGGAGGAGCCATCTGGGGAGGTTTGCTGGGATTGAAGTATGAGGTTGGAGGAGGATAAAATGCGAGAGATGTAGGTGTCTCGATCAAAAATGGGTAAACTGGCGAAGATGGTACTAAACAACAGGTAAACGAGATTCAAAGGTAATTGAGAGATGAAAACATGGAAACTGTGCAAATGGAGAATAGAAAGAATATGTTCTGGAAGACGATTGATAGCTAACCAAAGGGGAAGACCATATCCAGTTGGACAATCAACGGATGCAGCATGAAAATGAAGAGTTTGAGTGCTAGTGGCATTGTGGAAAAGGCATACTAATTCCTGGGAGATTTCGTCCTCGATATAGAGGGGAAGAGCCTCTAAGGCAAGGACCAATGGAGGTTCGGAGAGAATAGCGGAGTAGAGGGTGTGAGCAGCAAGCCTGGGAAGATAAGTGGGTTGGACAGGTGTGTTGCGAAGAGTGGCACATCAAACAGAGGCAGCAGAGATGGAAGAAGAGGGGGATGAGTGAGGAGAGGTGGAGATGGATATTGCTAAGTATAAATCCAGTAGACAGAGAAGAAGACAATGAGAAGAGTGATGAAGATGAGGGTTGCGAAGAGAGGGACGAAGGGGCGAAGAACTAAATACATTTCTGAGGGTTAACGTAAATGATGGTCTTTTTTATATTTGGATAAAAGAAGGGGAGCGTGACGGAGATTGCTCTCGGGTTCCCAGGTATTTTCTGATGAGCCGTAACCCTTCCATGCGGTTAGGTACTTATAGTGGCCAGGGGATCCCCAGTGTGCGAGGAGTGCCTCGACTTCATATTCTTCTTCATCGGCAATCAGCATGGGCGGGGGTCTAGGGAACGAGGGACCATGTGCATCAGTTTGTTTAAAGGATGAAAGCAGTGATGCATGGAAAACATCATGGATCCTCCATGTGGGGGGGAGGTGGAGTCGGTATGTGAGCAGTGATAGGACCTGAGATATTTCAAAGGCTCCATTTTTGGGGGCGAGTTTCCTAGATGGGTATGGGATGCGGAGATTAGTGGCTTCAAGCCAAACCTTATCTCCTACTTTCCAGGGAGAGAAAGAATGAGTGGTATGTCAAGTCATGGCTAAGCAAGCGGAATCATGGGCTGCAAGGGCCTCTTCTCTGGCCTTGGCTAGGGAGGAGAGGCGATCAGTGAGAGCAGGGAGGAATGTTTTTCCCAGGGCAGGGTAGGCTCGGGGTCCATAACCAAGGAGGAGAGAGAACGGTGATTTCCGGGTGGAGCTGTGTGGGACAGAGTTATGGTGGAACTCTGCAGTAGTTAGGAAATTTGTCCATTCTAGGGGGTTATCAGTGCAGAAAATACAGAGATATGTTTCCAATTCCTGATTGGTTCATTCAGTTTGACCGTCAGTTTGGGGATGGTAGGCGGTGGAGAGGCATAGGTCATATTGGAGGAGTCTGGTGAGTTCTTGAGTGAAGGCTGAGGCGAATTGAGGACCTCTGTCAGAGATAATGGAGTCATGGAGGCCAAAGCGTTTGAAGACATTGTCAAAAAATAATTTAGCCACTCCTGCAGCATCAATGGTTTTAAGACAAGGGAGTAGAATTACCCCCTTTGTAAGACCATGGTCGACCACGACCATGACAGAATCAAAACCCGATGATAAGGGAAGGTCAGTGATAAGGTCAACGGAGATTTGTTTAAAGGGGAGGGTCGCGGTTGAAGGAATAGGATTAAGTGGCAGGATGGTGGGATGGGTGTTGACTTTAGATTGCTGACAGAGGGCACAGCTGGCAACAAAGTTCTTAATGAAGGTAGCGAGACCAGGCCACCAATAGTCACGTTCCACCAAAGCTTTGGTGCGAAACTGCCCAGCGTGACCGGAGGTGGGGGAGAAGTGGAGGGAATGGAGGAGATCGGAGCAAGCCTCAGGAGGAACATAGAGGTGATCCTTAAAGTATAGTTTCCCATTGTGTAGGGACCAGTCAGAGAGGGAGGAATGAGGGAATAGAGGAGAATTGTCCTTGAGAGTGTTAACTGCCCTGAGGACCAAGGGATCAGAAGGGGAGGAGGCCGAGATTTTTTCAGCTAAGGCGAGGTCGAAGGCGGTGATGACAATGGGTTCTGGGGGTATGGGGGCAATGTTGTCAAGGGAGGTATCTACCGAATCTCGTCATGAGAGGGCATCGGCTGGTCCCATTTGCGTGCTGGGAGTGACTTTCCAGGTGATGTCAAAGTCCTGAAGGAATAGGGACCAGCGAGCTTGTCGATGAGAGAGCTTCCAAGGGTCTTTGAGGTAGGAGAGATTTTTGTGGTTGGTGAGAATGGCAATGGAGTGGGGGGTGCCAAGGAGGTAGTGTTGCCATTCTTGTAGGGCGAGAATAACCGCTAAAAGTTCCCTATCATAAATGTCGTAGTTTCGTTCAGCGGGATTAAATGTCTTAGAGAAGTATGTGCAAGGATGAAGGTCACCATTGGTATCTGCTTGGAGTAGGACTGCACCTGCTGCAAGGAGGGAGGCGTCGGTCATAAGTGAAAATGGTCTAGAGGGATCAGGGAGTGAGAGAATGGGTGCAGAGGAGAAAGAGGATTTGAGGGTGGAGAAGGCCTTATCCTGGAGTGGAGTCCAGAGCCAGGGCTCGTCCTTTTTGGTGAGGAGGACGAGGGGAGCAACGATATTGGAGAAATTGGGAATGAACTTCCTGTAGAAGTTAGCAAATCCCAGGAAGCTACAGATTCCTTTGACCGAAGTTGGGGGGTTCCAGTCGGCTATAGCAGTTAGCTTGACTGGGTCCATTTCTACGTGTCCCTGACCGATGATCATTCCAAGATATTCCATTTTCAGGGTGTCAAAGAAACATTTAGAGAGTTTGAGTGATAGGTTGTGATCTCAAAGTTGTTGGAAGACTTGAAGGGTGCGTTGGTGGTGGAGGTCAATGTCGTCCTTGGTGTGTATGCCGATGTCGTCCATATAGATCTTTAACCATCCTTCAGTGAGAATGTCAGTGAAGATGTGATTCATGAAACTCTGGAAAGTTGGAGGGGCGTTATTAAAACCAAAGAACATAACTGTGGGTTCAAAGAGTCCAAGGGGGGTGATGAAGGCGGCCTTCCATTGATCCTCCTCTTGCAGTCGAATGTTGTTATACCCCCATCGAATATCCAGTTTGGTGAAGATGGTGGACTCCTTCATGTTGTCAATGAGGTCAGAGATAAGGGGGAGAGGGTAGGCATTCCGGATGGTGAATTCATTGAGGTATCAGTAGTCTTGGCATGGGCGAAGGGTACTGTCTTTCTTTGGGACAAAGAAGAATGGTGAAGCTTGGGGGGATTTGGAGGGAATGATTCGACTGGTTTTCAAGTTCTCCTTGATGAACGCTTTACAAGCTTCTTTCTCCACAGGGTTGAGGGGGTAAATCTTGGCCATTTTAGGGATGAAGGAAGGTTTTAGTTCGATTACATGATCATAAGGGCGATGTGGAGGAAGGATGCTGAACATCCTTTCAGAGAAAACATCTGAGTATTCTTTACACCAATCCAGGATTTCTTGTTCCTTTGGGGCTTCTTGTTGGGCGAGTTGAGTGGAAAGGGTGATCTTGTTGAGAGAGAGGGGAGTCGGGAAATGGATGGTGACAGTTTTGGTGACCCAATCGATGTCAGGGTTTCGTTTAGTAAGCCAAGAGGTTCCCAGGATGACTTTCCTTTCGCTGAGGGAGGTTACCATGAATTTGATGTTTTCTGAGTATGAGGGGAAGGATGCTTTGGCTGATATGGTGAACTGGATAATTCCCTTTCAGTTGGGAGTTCCATCCACATTAGTGGCAGTGAGTGGTTGGGCCATCCAGTGAATGCTGTTACGCTTGCGTGGAATTATCCAGCAAGGTCAAAGGTTCGACCTCAAGTCCAGAACCGATGAAAGCAACTAGTCGAGCGCACACTCAAAGTGTAGTGCGAAGACACACGAGAAGGATCTCTCTAACTGCAACGGGCAGTCTCGAGGAGGCCAGATAACTACACGTAGATTGCGTAGAACTAGCTAAGGAATAGTGGTACAGGTCATAGAGCTTTATATACTGCTAGGTACTCTGTCATGACAAAGAATCGGCCGATAAGAAGTCAGCTATCATGACAAAGGAGCTGCGGTATCCAGGGGGAGATAGGAACACGAGATGATATGAGAGAATCATCTTAGGAGGGGAATGTCCGATATAGGAACGGGCGCATCAAGAATAAGATTGAAAGAAGGAGGCATAGGGGCGGGATACGAATCGGAATGTAAATGACTATCCGAAGTCGTCACTAAACGAGAAGCATACGTAGAGGGAGAGGAAAAACTCATCAAGGTTACGCCGCGTCGTGCCGGTCTAGACAAGGTGGTATTTCTTGTAACAGGTCAAGTGCTTGAGTTACGGTAGAGTTGGTCATTCCATTGAACAACCAAAGTTGCAACAGAGGGACAAGATATGGGGAAAGTCCATGATCATTAATGAATGAAGTATCTATGAAACAATCTGAGGAACCGGAGTCTACTAATGTGGAGAAATTCGGAATGTCATAGGAAAGAATGGAAATGGAGGGCATGAGGGAATTGGGATCTGAGAGAGCAGACGTGTTGAGTCGGGGCTCCTTTGGTGCACAGGTGGAGTCAATGCAACCTCAATTCCATACAGAGTCGTCGAGGTCATGGCCTATTTTTTCACCTCCGAGGAGGCCTCCAGTTTAGCTTCCAGAGTTGTGGTTGTGACTGCTCAAGCCTTAGAAGCTCTGGATGAGGACTTCGGACAGTCCTTGGTTATGTGTCCACCATGACTGCAGAACATGCAGAGTTTATTCTCAAACCGGCACTTTTGCTCGGCCAGAGTGAGCTTGCTGTCCTTCCCTAACTTTGATGAGAGGTCAGGCTTAGGCAAGGCAGAGGAGGAGGCTGATGGAGACCCAGAGTTCAAAGAACTACTGGACTTCGAGTCCTTCGAGTCCTTTGTGGGACCCTTGGACTTGTCAGTCTTACTGTCGGAGTGGGATGGGGACACAGTGTTACAGCACATCTTTTTGCACTTATGCTACGTCCCCTTTCTTCCTTATCTTATCTTATCACACAGCATTACTAAGCATTTACAGACACTTCCACGCATGTATCTTTACTATAGCTTCTATGACTCATCCTGTGTGTGTGCAGCCTTCTCTTCATTTCCGTGCTGTGTATAGCTATGCTTGCTTCCATTCTGCCTCACCGATCACTCATGACTCTCCACACTGCATCCACGCTGCCCAGCGCAGCCTTATGACTAGACACAACTCATATGCATGACTCAGTTCCTTTGTTTTCTCTTTATATCCACGTATCGGTAGATCCGCACACCACATGTACAAATAGATGTAGAACTATATAAGCCCAGGGAACCTCTGGCTGGCTCCCCAGTCAAGTTCACTTGGAGCTTCTCCTCCATCCCCTCTAGTGTCCTCCTCTCTCACCGCGCTTGCTTCACTCTCACTATTTTGAGGGTTTGAAGTGTTTTACTTGAACTTGACTGCTATAACCAAGCCCGGCATACATCGCCCCCTTGGAAGAAGAATCTACCCACCTAAGTAAACAAGAGTAGATAGAAGTACGTCACTAATGGGCACCGCTAACGAGCAGCACAGTGCTGTTTTGTACCTGGAGCAAAGCGCTCACAGGACTTAGTGCGAAATTCAGGCAGGCTTGGACGCGGCTTGGACACTATATCAGCAGTGCCAAGGCCCAGCTCAGAGTTCATCGGTGAGACCGTCGACCCTTTCGACCACAGGGACCTATCAGCAGGCCCAGACCCCCGACACCCCCACTCCCGTGGCGAAACCCCAGGGAGCGAAGATACCCTAAGTTCCTACTCGAGCCTCCTCAACTTCAGATATCCAGACCCGGCCGATCCACTATTGGACTTAGCTGGTATGAGGGAGATCGCAGATGCGTTAGGATATGAAAATCTTGGGGAGTTATTGACGGAAGAAGTTGAGAGGATAATCGAGGAAGGGTACCACCTGAGAGAAAGGTCAAGCCCGCTCCCATCCCTCACACCCTCACCAGAGCCGGAGGGAAGATGCGCTGAAACACCCGCTCGAGACGACAGAGCCTGGTTCCCACCCTACTTAGAAAGGGAGCCTTACACATACGAAAACAGACCCCTTCCCCGCTTACGACCCTGCAATCGCCTTAAGCATCGCTTTTCCCCATATTCACACCCCTATCCCAAGTAACCCCTCTCTACATAAATGGATCTTGATCAAGTCATTGCCCAGCTCGAGCAGCAAGCACTTTTCTTGCAACAACAACAAGCAATGCTCGAGTTGCAACAACAAAGGTTAAATGAAATAATGGCGCAGAGAGATCAGGCTGTGGAGGCCTTAGGAGAAGCAGCACAACGCGCCCAACAAGCGGAAGGCCGCACGCAGGAGGCTGACCAATGGGTCAGAGAATTCATGGGACTGCACAGATGGATAGCAGCGCAACCGGCTGGACCAGCCCCCGTGGCAGCGCGAATAGAAGTCTTTTCGGACCCAGGAGATTACGATGGGTCGAAAATGAAATTCAAAGAATGGTGGACAAAAATGCAAGCCTGGCTAGACGCAAACCCCAGGTACTTCGCAATAGTCCCGGTGGCCCCGGACCCAGATGACCCGCTCGCGGGACCACCCGTGCACCCAACTAACAAGAACAGGGCCTACACAGTCCTCTCCTGTCTGAAAGAGCTGAAGGCCGGACCCTTCGCCCAGTTGGAGTTGGAACTCCTGGCGAACAATCAATCCCTCTTCGTGGACCCTGAAGTCCTCAAAACGGAGATAGAAGGGCTGTTCTGCCCCTACGACTCGAGGGATTACACCCTCCAAAAAATAACTGTCTTGAAGCAAGGCCGCAGTGACATTGACACCTTCATAATGGCATGGAGGGCGCTGCAGGCGAGGGCCCAGGTAGATGAAACTTTTGGAGTCTACTTGCTCGAACACGTGATCTCCAAGGAGATCAAACATGAACTTTACACCAGAGGAAGGAGGCAGCCGACTATAAACGGCACCCTCATGCAGATAAGAGAAATTGGTCGCCAATTTGAGGAATATCGGTTGGCCAACACCAACAACAAACTGGCCCCCTCTTACCAGTTCGAGAAGAAGACGGCCAATGCGGCCACCACCTCTACTCTGCCAAGAAAGACCGGTGGAAACATGAAATGTTTTAATTGTCAACAAGAAGGGCACAGCATCAGAGACTGCCCAAAGCTGAAGGTCTCCTGCCCAGACTGCAAATGGGTGGGGGGGGACCACAAGAAGGAATGCCCCCGTGGCCGAAAGAAGGTACGGGCAGCCAAACAAGAAGAAACGCCGACTGCCTCCTCCTCTGCGCCAGTAGGACAATGGGTCCAAGTCGAGGAAACCCCCACACAGGTAAATGACCCGTAGAAAGCCCTTACGGGCATGACCTTCGACCAGGCCCAAGAATACTTTGTACAACGGGCCCAATCCCAACAGAAGGGAAAAGGCAAGGCGGCATGAGCAGACTGGGTGCTCCTGCTGCAAACTTTACATTTCTTAACTCCTTCTCCTCCTTGTACGAACTTAGCGATACTTCCATTTGCACAGATCTAGACGATCTGATGTCAGGGGTGTCTCACGATGAGCACGGCACGGACTATACACGTGTGCTTAATTCCCCTAAAGAAAAACAAATAAAAAGAATTATCGCTAAAGGAGAAGAAATCCCGGAAGTTCTCTTTACACGCAGCATGCGGCTGCCCAATGAGGTTAGGCTAGATATGAACATTGCCACCTCAACAACAACTCCTTTCTTCCCCATGGCTGCCCTGCTAGACAGCGGCGCCAACGACACCTTCCTTGACGAGAAATGGGCTACCGAGCATGGCATAAGGATGAAACCACTCAAACGCCCCATCGCTATCTTTAATGTGGACGGCACAAAGAACCGTGCCAGCGATATCACACACTCCACCGACATCCTCGTCGAGTTTCAGGGTCATTGAGAATGACTCACGGCCCAGGTGACTAAGTTGGACGACAGTGCCTTAGTCATCAGGTTCAATTGGCTGCGCCATCATAACCCTGAGATTGACTGGAAAACTGGAGATCTCCACATGACACGATGTCCTGCCAGCTGCAGAGCACTCCAGGATCCCTTCTCGGCCACTAGGGCCACATTTGATGAAGAACAGGATGAGGCATGGGATGCCTATCATGCTCGGTCTACCATGGACAAAAAACCAGAAAAGAAAAAGGAAACAGCTGAGGCCCTCGTGCCAAGGCAATACCATAAATGGCTAAAGGTCTTTTCCCAGGAAGAATCGGAAAGGATGCCAATCGGGAAACCATGGGACCATGCCATAGATCTAAAAGACTCGTTCAAGCTGAAGAAAGGCTGAATCATTCCCCTCTCCACTCAGGAACAGGAAGAAGTCTCAGCATTTATTGATGACCAACTCAGAAAAGGGTATATCCACCCATCTAAATCCCTCCAGACATCCCCTGTCTTCTTTGTCCCCAAAAAGGATGGACAAAAGCGCATGGTCCAGGACTATTGCTACATTAATGAGCATACTGTGCAGAACAATTACCCGCTCCCCCTCATTTCCCAGCTTGTGGACAAGCTCAAAGGAGCCAAGCTGTTCACGAAAATGGATCTGAGATGGGGGTATAATAACGTACGAATCAAGGAAGGCGATGAATGGAAAGCCACCTTCGTCTGCTTCAGAGGAGCCTTCGAACCACTGGTTATGTTCTTCGGCCTCTGCAACTCCCCCTCCATGTTCCAAGCAATGATGAATGAAATATTTGCAGACCTAGAAGACGTCGTGGTCGTTTATATTGATGACCTCCTTATCTTTACGAAAACAGATGATCAAGCCGAACACGACAAGATCGTGAAGGAAGTACTTCGTCGGCTAGAAGAAAATGATTTGTTTGTCAAACCAGAAAAATGCTTCTTTTCCAAAAAGGAGGTAGAGTTCCTCAGAATGATCATGGGAACTGACGGTATCCACATGGACGATACCAAAGTAGAAGCCATTCTCAAATGGCCTGCGCCGAGGAACCTCCACGGAGTTCACAGCTTCTTAGGGCTAGCGAATTTCTACAGACATTTCATAAAAGATTACGCGCAGGTGGCTAGGCCCCTGAATGACCTAACAAAGAAAGACATGCCCTTCATCTGGGCAGAGGCACAACAGACGGCATTTGACATGCTCAAGGAGAAGTTCACCACCACCCCTATCCTTGTCACCCCCAATTTAGACTCAGGACTTCGACTCGAGACTGACGCCTCTGATTATGCAACTGGCACCGTTCTCTCGGCAAAAGTAGATGATTTATGGCACCCAGTGGCCTTCTATTCCCACTCTATGAACAACGCGGAACGAAACTACCAGGTGTATGACAAAGAAATGTTAAGTGTTATCCGCATGCTAGAACAGTGGAGGCACTACCTGGAGGGTACTGTTAAAGGTAGGAGGACTCAGAGGGAAAAGTCTGGCCAGACCAGGACTTGAACCTGGGACTTCCCAACAGTACTGGGATCGCCTTAACCACTAGGCTAGCCGGCCATGTCAACTGTCTGAGGTGTGCGGCTTAGAATCCAACAGGTACCCGCCACAAATTCGAGATCTGGAACAACCATCAAAACCTCCAATGGTTCATGAAGAAACAGGATCTCAACCATTGGCAAGCCCGATGGGTGCAGTACCTCTCCAGGTTCACCTACGAATGGGTTCACAAACCTGGGGCCACTATGACGAAAGTAGATGCCCTTTCCCACAGAGAAGACCACGCGGAAGGAATAGAAAACGATAATGAAGGAGTAATATTTATTCCCCCGGACAACATACAAGCAAGACTTGTAACGCTACAGGATGATGGGGATTCTATTCTTGACCTTATCCGGATTGCGACGATGAAACTCCATGAGTCCCAAATTATGGACCTGGAGTCCCACCGATCCGAAGTAAGTGATGACGGAGTTTTTGTAAACAGAAAATCCCAGGTGTTCATCCCGGACGACGAAGGCTTATGCATGAAGGTGATGACGAAACATCACGACATGCCAGCAGCAGGGCACCCTGGCAAAGATAAAACCTTAGATCTCATCTCTCACTCCTATTTTTGGCCCAAGATGGCTGCAGACATTTCTGAATACGTGGCTAGATGCCATACTTGCCAAAAAATGAAAACCAGAAACAAACCCCCGGCGGGTAAACTACAACCCCTTGAGGCAGCTGAGCTGCCATGGGTAGACATTTCAGCAGATTTTATAACCGACCTTCCCCCCTCAAACAGCCTTGACGCGATCCTAGTGGTCGTGGACCGTTTCTCCAAAGAAGTCTGTTTTATTCCCACAAAGAAAACCGTTTCTGCCTTTGACACAGCAAAGTTATACCTCTCCCACGTATGGACTAACCACAGACTCCCCCGGACTATTGTCTCCGACCGTGGACCCCAGTTTGCTTCACAAGTCATGAAGGACCTCTGCAAGCAGCTTGGGATTTCTCCGAAGTTATCTACCATGCATCACCCTCAGACTGATGGCCAAACGGAACGCGTTAACCGCAACCTCCATCAGTATCTCCAACTCTTTTGTTGTGACCATCAGACGGATTGGCCCGAGTGGCTGCCAATGGCACAATTTGCGCACAACAATCATACATCGGCCTCTACAAAGAGGACCCTGTTCGAAGTCACACGGACTTACAAACCGCGAATAGGCATTGAGCCTGGTAGCTCTAAAGCCCCTGCCGCTGATGAGCTATCTAATAAAATTGAGAAAACTTTTGATGAGGTTTGAGCTAACCTCTCTCTCGTGCAGGACAGAATGTGCCGACAGGCCAACAAACACCGGTCAGACACCCCCTCTTATACCCCCAGAGACCAGGTTCTCCTCACCACAGATAACCTTCGCTTGACACATGAATCAAAAAAGATGTCCAAGAAATGGCTTGGACCTTTCTGGATTATTAAGCTCGTGGATCCGAATACGGCCAAGCTGAAGCTCCCTAAATCCATGAAAATCCACCCTGTTGTTAATATTTCTCACATTAAGCCATACCGGGAACGCCTCGATGGCCAACCCATCTCTCAGCCTGGCCCAGTCAATGTGACTGAGGACCAGGAGGACGAATACGAGGTTGATTTTATTGTAGATGCATGCCCTAAGGGTCGCGGATGGGAGTATCTCGTCCACTGGAGCGGCTACGGCGAGGACGGACGCACTTGGGAACCTAAATCCAATCTCTCCAACACTCAGGCAGCCTTGGATGAATTTCATGAGAAAAACCCCAAGCTCCACCTACATGCTGTTACGCTTGCGTGGAGTTATCCAGCAAGGTCAAAGGTTCGACGTCTTAGTCCAGAACCAATGAAAGCAACTAGTCGAGCGCACACTCAAAAGTGTAGTGCGAAGACACTTGGAGGATCTCACTAGCTGCGACGAGCAGTCTCGTGGAGGCCAGAAAACTACACGTAGATTGCGTAGAACTAGCTAGAAAATAATAGTACATGCCCGAGGATCTTATATACTGTTAGGACTATAGGTTTGACTAAGAATCGGCCGATAAGTCGTCATCCAAGCTTACTATCCATAGTACTATTCTGGGAAAGGGGGGACACGAGGTGATGTGAGAGAATCACCTGGGAAGAAAGGGGTCCGAAAGTAGAATGGGCGCATCAAGATTAAAAGAATAAGCAGGGGGCATAGCGACGGAGGTTGATCCCGTCGGAAGATGACTATCAGACGATGACACAATATCAAATGCATAGGTAGAAGGAGGAGAGAAACTCATCAAAGTGGCTCGGCGAATCTGTCGATGAAAGGCGGTGGCATTTCTTGTAACACATGCCGGCTTTCTCAACCGGTTACCAGTCTTCAATCCCTATGACGAGCTACCCCATGCCATTGCTTGGTGCCATCAGCCAGGAGTCTGATGCATAGACAGGGGGTGGTATTACAGCACATCTTTTCGCACTTATGCTACGTCCCCTTTCTTCCTTATCTTATCTTATCACACAGCATTACTAAGCATTTACAGACACTTCCACACGTGTATCTTTACTATAGCTTCTATGACTCATCCTGTGCATGCACAGCCTTCTCTTCGTTTCCATGCTGTGCATAGCTATGCTTGCTTCCATTCTGCCTCACCGATCACTCATGACTCTCCACACTGCATCCACGCTGCCCAGCGCAGCCTTATGACTAGACACAACTCATATGCATGACTCAGTTCCTTTGTTTTCTC
>JBBPTT010000424.1:0-15966 GCA_038094175.1 Boletellus aff. lepidospora
TACACTGCTATTTGGTTTTAAAAGGGAATTCGACTATACCAGGTTGATTCCAGCACGTCCCTGCAGCAGTTTTATGAATAGACCATTAAGGTTGGAAAGACGTCGAGAGCATCAATGGCGATCGAACTCGTCTCATGGATTAGATGGAAGCATAAAAAACACTATAAAAAGGACTAGATGTGTCCACCCTGAGGTCAGAGAAAAGGCGAGGGGACAAAAGCGATATACTAGGTGCAGTCGGCAGCGACGAACGCGCGCGTGACTTTGAATATGCGAACGAACCCCCTTTTCGTCCACTGGAGCTTATCAGACGAGCACCCTGTTTCCTTTCGAGCATCACAACTTGGGTTTCGCCTTGGCCTTCCAGTTCGAACGCGCCTCCTCGCCGAGTGCGCCTGCCTGCACGAGCGCATCTCGTTCTTCTGCTGAGAAGCCCAGCTCGATGAGGACGTCTTCGTTGTGCGTCCCGGGCTTGAGGATCGCCGTGGGGGGCGACCCTGCATGCGGAGACGAAGCAGGCGTACGACTCAGCTGGGGGTGTGGAGCGGGACGAGCCGAGCCAGCCGGATCGACCAACGCGGCTTCGGCGGGGGTCAACACTGGCACCGCACACGCGTCCGAATCTGAGGAAACAAAATGTTGGGGACACGGCGACATCAACGCCGGTCGCGCACGCGCACGTCAGAGTGCAACTCACCGTGAAACACGTCCGCCCAGTAGTCTCTCGGGAGCGCCTTGAACCCTTGTTCGATGTACTCGCGCAGCTTGGGCCAGTCGTCCTTGGTGAACTGCTTTGCACGCGTGGGAGTCCATTCTGTTTTCCTACCATTGATGCGAAGGGCGGCGTTGAACCTGTCGATGAACGTGGCAAAGAACTGGGGTTCGAGACAGCCGAGACTCATCCATTTCCCGTCGGCGCAGGTGTAGACACCGTAAAAGGGTGCGCCTCCGTCGAGATCGTTGGACCCGCGTGGCTCGGAAAAGTAAGGGGAAGCGCTGTGCGCGTTGAGAAGGGGGAAAGAGGAGACGTAGCGCGTGCCCGAGACCTAGGGATAAGATGACGACGAGAAAATAAGGTGTGATGTAGAAGACTTGCCATATCGGCGTTGACGACCTGCCCACGTCCGCTCTTACCGCGCTCGATGAGTGCCAAGAGGATGCCAGTCGCACACAAGAGACCGCCGCCGGCAAAATCGCCAAGAAGGTTGAGAGGGAAGCTGGGTTTCTCGCTCGTGCCTGGGAGCATCTTGAGTTGTCAGTGTCAGTGAAAATGGATAGCCAGGGAATCTGGGGCACCGTACAGACAGCACACCACTGAGAGCTATGTAGTTGATGTCGTGGCCTGGCGAAACGCCGTCAGCGTTGTGGCTCGCCCATGCAATATCAGGCACATACCAGCCATGGAAGCATATGGACCTGTGTTCCGGTAAATCGGACTTCTGGCTTCGTAGGAAGATTCACTCACCTTCCCGAGGATATCTAAGCAAGATGATAAATGATAAGGCCGGTTGATAGAAACCAGCGGACCCACCCAGCGATCCGTGCGTAGATCAGCCTGTCGTTCAGCCCCTTCCTTCCCTCCGCGTCATGGAATACTTCCGCACCCAACCCGAGCCGCTCGAGAACGCCGGGCCTGAACGTGTCGATGAGGACATCGGCCTCGGCGATGAGGCGTTTGGCAATAGCAAGCCCAGCTGGGTTCTTGGTATCGAGCACGATCGAGCGTTTTCCTTCGCAAAGCGCGTCGTTTGTGGACAGACCCGACGGCTTGTCGATGCGTGTGACGCAAGCACCGTGGTGTGCGAGCACAAGGCCGGCGAACGGAGCGGGTGCTAGACCCGCGAACTTGATCGTCGCCAGTTAGCGATGGACGTGGGCCTGGTCTGGGTGCCAGACGCACCTCGACCACTTTGAGTCCGTTCAACGCCATCGTGAAGTCGAACGAGGGTGGGCGAGGGGATGGACGGGATCTCGCTCGCAGGATAAGGGTAGGTCCGCTTTATATTTCAGCTCGGCAGCCAGGGCTTTGGAACGGGCGGCGATGTGTGGGTATTAGCATCTGGGCGGTGCGTAGCGTATTGTCCGAGTCTCAGAGGAACAAGAATGTTTCGGTCATCACGAACATGACACCGCTAATCGGCTGATACTTATGTCTACATTTTGATCCGTCCACTCTCGTCCTCGCCACTAGCGCGTCGCTCGACCGTCTTCACTCGGACCACTTCACGACACCAGACGCGGGAAAAACAGGTTTGCCCGACCACCCTGACCAACGAAATTCGGATCTAGGCCGTGGTGTGAACGAAGCTGGCAATATTTGGTACGCGTCATTCCTGGGGCCTGGCGGTTATTACTGCTCGATTCCCCTTGACTCGTACCCTGAAGGTGTTTACAGGACTCTCCGTTCGTCCAAGTCAGTGCTGGACCTGCTGCAGAGGTGCTCGGCGCGGGTCTGGCGGCCAAGAGCGAGGTGGGTTGTTCGGTGACCCTTGCGCCGCGTGGCGTTCCTCCGTACGGCCGACCGTGTGCTCTCCAGCCCTCCTCCATTCTTTGGTTTCCTTGCAAGGCGTAGTCAAGCCGCTCCTCGGGCCGGGTGCCCTTCCCACACATGCAACGACTTTGGTAATGTGACCCCGGAATCACATTCGTCCGTCTCTTCCAGCTCGTCGTAACTGCGTAGCTCACCGCGGTGGCCGAGAAGCTGATACATGTTGTCGTCCTTCACGCTGAAATGGCCCCAGCATCCTTCCATCCGCCCATGGGCTTCGGGATCAACACCACCTTCTTTGGGGAATACGCTGAGCAAGTCACGCCTCATGGAACCGCTTTGGCCAGGGGTGACCAGGACTGGTCGAGACCACTTGGTCAACACTAACCGGTCTCCTGAATTGAATGCTTTGCCTCCAACCACACTGCCCATCGACATTGTCCGGAAACCAAGGGCAAAGCAACTGGTGTCGCACCGCAGATGCACATCGGTGGGATCACAGACGTCTTGTTGACACGGAACCCCGATCAAAACGTTTCGCCGTGTAATTGTGCTGACTAGTGGGAACGCTTATTAACATTACTCTTGGCTCTCCGTTCTGGAATCCTGTTAGACAAGACTCGAATCGTCGTGACATTTGCAAGTCAAGTCACGGGGTGCACGCTTATCGGTACAGCGTTGGGACTTGAGCTGAGCTCTCGATCTTAAATTGACCTCATGTTCCAGGTCTGTGACCCTATCAGAACGGCGGTGGGTACATGACACACAAACGCCCACCCATCAGTTCTGCACATTAACATTCTCGCGGCCCGACCACGAACATCTAGTGACTCGGTGGTAAGTTCTATTGTTCTTCCGCTTTGACACAGTTTCCATGCAGCTGGACCCGTGGCAGCCCCGCGTTTCTGTGGTTCTATCCCAGCTTGGCCCCGATAGCTTCTTCGTAATTGGTACTGCCCTTGTCAGGTGACGTGGTTGGTACGGTAAGCTTTTCCATCGCGTCTTCACATATGTATTCATACCACCACATATGGCCCTCTGCGTAGCTTCCACAACGTTTCACCACAAGCACCATGATCGTGTTTAGATGTACCCTAGCCTATCGGGACTCCATCCAGCCGCACCATGACGGCCTTTCTTTCTGCCATCCCTGAGTTGCATCAGAGCGATTTTCGCTCTCACATGCATGAGCCTGTTTCATGTGCAGGTTTCCTGACTTAACAAACTTGCTGGGTGTCACTGTGCATGCTTGCCGGTTTGAGAGCTCATCGAATCAATGGCCCCGTGCGGTCGCTCCAGACAGCCAATTACTTTGCGGGTAAACCAATCGATCTTCACCACCACCACCACCACCACCACCACCACAGACGGCAACCCTGCTGTGCCTCAGCAGTATGCAGATCTCCGATACTGAGTATGTACCCCACTATAAGCTTGTGATCCGCAATAGTACTAGTGAGATGTATGCACACCCCCGGGCCCATGGCGGTGTATCTTGCAAACGTGAATGTCGCCATCGACTTTTCGGCGTGTCTGGCGCACGCTGGGCAGAGGGCTGGTGCAAGGACGATTATCGTACTTGGCACGGTGGTCGAGGATGCGAGTGCGACGACGTGAAGCGTCTGTGTCATTTTGCGGTGTCGGTCGTCCGACTCTGGTCACTCTGAGGAAGCGGGGACTCGTCGTGAACCAAGTCTGTGTCGCATAATCCGTATCCATCCTTGCATGCGAGTGTTTCGGAACATCATCACCATGGCGGCCAAGCCCACCAAAGTACCGATTTCTGAGCTCCCTCTACCGCCGCCTTCGCACATCCTGACCCACTGTCTCACTCCAGACCCCAACGAACCGACCCCGTCTGCCTTTATCCACGATGTCCTCCAAAATCACCCCAGCATTCAGCGTCGTGCACGCCTTTTACCTCCCAATGCCCACTTTGCCTACGTCTCCCCGATGCCCCTAGAATTCCCCTACCAAGTACCTCCCATTCCACCCTCCGACACCGCTGACAAGGCCGCACACATTGAACACTGGCTCAAGGCGCACGAAGCGATTCTCCCCGTCGAGTCAGACCTCAAGCGGGACGACCCGAGCCCCAACGGGCTCATCAAGCTCGTCTCTCAGGCGCGTGATCAGGCGCGGGTCCTCATTGGGCTGTCGGAAACATGTCTCCGGGACTGTTTTCCTCACTTGGACGCTGGGGATGCCTTTGCTATCCTTGGACGTCCGGCGTTGGTGCCGACGAATTTAGGGGAGGAGGAGCAAGCGTCGGTGGGGGAGGCGTCGGCATCCGCAGGGCATATTCGTCAGGAGCTCGTCGACGTGCTTAGCGGGCACGTCGTTCTCATGTCCGCAGACGCCGCCGCGGACGGTAAAGGCTATGCGCCGTGGTCTCTCCGGTATAGCGGACACCAGTTCGGTTCTTGGGCCGGTCAGCTTGGGGACGGACGGGCAGTTTCGATTCGTGCGTATCGCTTGATGGCTGTCTGGACGCTGCGTTTTTCACCTCGACCCCGCTGTGGGCCCCCCAGTCTCCACCCCGCACCCGTCCGAGGCGGGCGTGGCGTACGAACTCCAGCTCAAGGGCGCTGGTCGCACCCCGTTTGCACGAATGGCGGATGGTTTGGCCGTGCTCCGCTCTTCGATCCGAGAGTACCTCTGCTCTGAAGGTAGTTTGCTCTTGCGTCGATATCTGCGGCGTCGCTCATGAACCGCTATCAAGCCATGCATGCATTATCGATACCTACTACTCGGTCACTCGGTCTCGTGTATCTCCCTGAGCTACCAGTCATGCGGGAGAGGACAGAGAGGGCGTCTATATGTGCCCGCGTCGCGGAAAGTTTCATCCGGATAGGCAATTTCGAAGCATTATCTCCTCCCACGAAGATGTTTTTCTTCGGGGGCGGGCAACAAGACGCTGATTACGACGCGTTGCGCGTCTTAGGAGAATGGGTCGTCAAGAAGGTGTTGAACCTCGACACGGTGAACCTCGACACTGACGGTGCATGGGGCAAGGCGTTGGTCTTTGAGGTGGCTCGCCGGAACGCCCGAATGGTCGCAGGCTGGCAAGCATACGGATTCATGCATGGCGTTATCAATACGGACAAGTGAGTTTCCCTGAGCGCCGCCCTCTCGGAGTATCCTGACGTGAACCCAGCGTCTCCATCATGGGTCTCACCATCGACTATGGTAAGTGTTCCGTGAAGTGAACATGCCGCGAGTGTCACGTCAGATATAGGGCCATATGCGTTCATGGATGTCTTTGATCCTTACCATATCTGCAATCACAGCGACGAGGAAGGGCGGTATGCCTACATGGTATGACGCACGGCACACTTCCAATCTATCGTCTGATTGTGTATTCTAGAATCAACCAAATGTGATGTAAGTACATTCTTCCCCATCCATGGAGTATTCTTTTGGACATCGACAGTGTTTATGCATGCCGTGCACTGCTCAATGCACTCGCCCCACTCATCGGCGCAGAAATATCGCTCGGAAACAAGGCCGTCAAAGAGGGCTGGGCCGACAACGCTTCGTCCGACACCCTTCAGGCCTGGCGTGCCACCGCTCTCGAACAAACCCTGCCCGAGATGGAACGTATCCTTCAAGAAACCTGTGCCGTCGAGTACAACCTCCTCTTGCGCAAACGCCTCGGACTCCGGCTCGTAGTAGACAATGACCAATCAACGATTTTTCAGCCCTTGTTGGATCTGATGGAGCATCAACGACTCGATTTTCATGGGACGTTTAGAAAGCTGTCGTGTTTCCGAACGGGCATGGTGAGAGCAAAGGAGGGAGAAGGCACGGGCGACCTGGAGGCATTTATCGGCACATTGCTCGAAGGGACACCGGAGCCGGATCGGTTAGATGAGGCGCAGGCGAGGGAGGAGTGGGTCCGATGGCTCTCAAGGTATGCCGGCAGGATCGATCAGGACGCTCCCGAGTGGGTGGGAGAGCCCGACTATGAGGCTGCACGGGAGAAGGCGCTCAAGGCAGCGAACCCACGTTTCGTACTGCGCCAGTGGGTCCTGGAGGAGGTCATCAAGAAGGTAGAAGCGGATCCTGCGACTGGCAGGCGCGTTCTGGCAAAGGTATTGAGGGTGCGTGTATCTGGTGCAGTCGCGAGAGAGGCAGGAATGACATGACTCACATACATAGATGGCCTGCTCTCCATTTGAGCCATGGGGCGCCGAGGGCGACGGTACGTCAAACGATGCCCTCGATCTAGAGGTTAGAGAAGAAAGGCGATACTGTGGTATGGGGGAGAAGCGGCTGTTGGGCTTCCAATGCAGTTGCTCGAGTTGAATTACGAATTTCGAGCAGGGATGTTGTATGCTAGTAAGTATGCCATTTTCTACAAGGAACTTTTCCATGTTGTTACACCTTTGAAGCTGCATTGGTTAAGTCGGTGGGGTGCCAATTAATCATTATGAATCATCCATGCACACCAGCATATATTTTTCTGAGTGTATGCCTGGACAGATAAACCTAGTGACAAACAAGAATGTATGTATGTTGATGAGGGTGCTGTCAGTGGGGCAAATGATTACAAAGCTGGTCATCTGATCAAATGATAAAGCTGGAGATGGCAAAGAGAATATGTGGCCCATCACAACTACAGTCAACTCCCTTGTAACACATGTCCACTGAAAGAGGTCACCAGATGTTGATGATGGGAGAGGTACAGCAAAACCCAATTCCTAGCATCTTACATTTGACCTTCTCTTATTACTTGGATTCATTTCATTGTGCCATTTGTGAGATGACTTGGTAATTATTGATGACTGCAAACTTACGACATGGCATTGCCAAACCTAAGAACATATCAATTAGTTATCTATTAATAAAGTGAACCTGAGTTAATTGACATAAATCAACTGATAAAAGAAGAGAGTTTTAAACACGACATGCTTACAAATCCTATTATATATTCTTTTATTGAACAATATTCATATTGAAAATTAATTCCCTGATTTTACAGAGTTTGGTACTAGATTCTTGTTGTTTGTAAGACATTGGATAATGAGTTCATTTTCATTCAGACAATGTTCAGTGGAATGAGGAATGAGCTAACATATTCATATAGTTTTTCAAAATATGTTTACTTGTATTTTCAGGCAACTTACCCATTAACTCAGGTTCACTTTGTTAACGGATAACCAACTCATATATTCAACAGACATTTCCTTTTGTATCCCAGGTGTTAGTTCCATTCAACCCCAGCTGTGGCGCAAATGCAATGCATTCCACCATTCTTTTTATTGCTGTTGCATCAGTTCTAGTCCCCACATTCACTCTCCAGGGGTCATTCACTTCTGGTCAGCCATGGCAAGTCAAGAACCAAGTCACTTTTGGTGTCAAGGACCCTAGTACAGAGTGGAACCTCAATAAGCTTCCGGACCCTAATGATACTGACCACCTCGTGTTCGAGACGGTGCACTCGCTGCTCCAGCACTGGCCCAATACCCGCATGAGAAATGGTGAGTGAGGTACGTGTTCGGAGCGTCGAGATTGTGAGACGTGCCTATTCGCTTCCAGGTCATAACATCGTGCCAGGCGTTGTCCCAAAGGGAACGGTCCTCTATCACGGTACGGATGGTGACCGTGTGTTACCACCGGATCCAGACTGGGTCGCCACCGATCCAGAGCACGCACGCGTCTTCTGCGTAGACCAGATTACTTGGCTTTCCCAACGACAATGCAGGCTTTACTCACTCGCGACCACTCGACCACTCAAAGTTATATATTTCGATGGGAACAGCGGCGCGAACACGCTCAACGAAACAATGGATACGCAGGACCTTCTCGCATGGGGTGAATTCGCCACTAGTGATCACAGTGAAAGGCAGCGGATCAAAAAGCTTTGTAAATGGGGAAAGAGTTTCGGTTTGGATGGCTTCGTGAGGTATATCTGCTCCTCACTCCTCCAACGTCCCATTAAACATCATTCGTAGGATGGAAATGGATTTGTGTGTAGAACCTAATTTCGCTGATGGTTCAGTTCTTAACAAACGGTTTCAGTGAGATCATGCTTTGTGACCTTACCTCTGGCCTCAGCGTCGTTTCCTCCCTAACTCTGAGGAGTCGAGGAGACCTTGGACCAGGCCAGCGTGAGTCTTCGTCTGCTTGATTTGGAAATGCTTAGATGGCTTTGGATAGCGGGATTCATCACGTTTGAGGTCATGGGAGCTGGTGCATGGCACAATCGCTTCCCTGGTGAGACCCGCGTCCAGCTCGATCTCGCCGGACTCGTCTCTTTTTATGACACTCGGCTCGTCCCTTCACTCGTTGCCGTTCGGGGTGGCCAGGAAAGGTGGGACCACCGTGTGCGGGACATATCCAGTCAAGATCTATCCGCTGTAAAATCAAGGCTAGAAACAATTTTAGCCAGACCCTCTGGTTTGTCGAGCGGAATTGACTGGAAGACAGCCATACAGGTCATAGTTGATCGATTCGCCGGACGGCTCGAGCTGACACGTCATCTCCTAAACTCGTCGGCAACGGACCCGACCGAAGTCGTTGATCTTGCCTACAAAACTCAAGCTCAGCTCAGAATCATGTTGACACCTCACCTTCTTCTCTCAGCAACGCCAAGCGACCCGTCTGACAAAGGTGACTTGGACTGGGCGAAACCCATTTACGAGCATTGTGCCACAATATATACGGACTTTGTGGAGACCGAGTTGGACTCTATGACCGATTCAGAGAGGTTGCTTCTTCAAGCTATACGAGGAACCAGTCGGGAGATATGCCGCGTAGTGACGAAGATGTGGGCTGCCGGGGTGTACGTGGGCATCGATTTATCGTTGAATACAAAGGAATCCCCTGACATTGCCGAGGTGACTCGCATTCGGAG
Source organism: Boletellus aff. lepidospora (assembly GCA_038094175.1). Taxonomy (NCBI): domain Eukaryota; kingdom Fungi; phylum Basidiomycota; class Agaricomycetes; order Boletales; family Boletaceae; genus Boletellus; species Boletellus aff. lepidospora. Next base: position 9,348 of record JBBPTT010000424.1, read on the forward strand.
TATCTGGAGAGAAGAATTGGACCGGCTGATGGGACGGCTCGACTGGAGCGTGTGGGTGAAGTGTAACCCTAGCTGTGGTCCCGAGGTGCGTCTGTCTGACCTTGTGCCATGATATCGCGACTGATGGACGGTCGACAGGAAATGTGCTACTTGCCTACCTGGCCGGTTGGCTTCCCCCTGCCCCCACGGGGCCGCAGACTGCCTTCTTCGCCACAGCCTAACGAAGAGTACCAAGAGGGATTGTCCAACTTTGACCGGCGAACCATGCTTAGGGAAGTTCTCGCAGAGGAGATGCAGAGCGTCGTTAAGCCTGAACCTGATGAATGGATCCGGCCTCAGCCCAGGTGCATCAGACGAGTCTCCCCCAGGGGATTTTAGTGATTTATCGACGGAAGGATACCATGCGAAGCATCACGCTAGCTAGCATGCTCGTTGCGCCCGGTTCGATTTGTATTATCAAACTTTCTGCAAGTATCGATCGAGGATGTTGATCTGTTCTGAAGAAGCCTCGATTACGCTGTTCCAGTTCCAATGTCGATACATCGGGATCGGCGAGCTGATCGATCCTGGCGAATGCACAGTAAGTTGAGTATGTAGTTGGGTTGATCTTGGCGCGCACCGTCGTAGGCTGATCGTGACGGTTGATGTGAATGAGATCTCGCCCTGATTTCCCGTTCGAACCATTACACTTGTCGGAGACCCGCGAACTGGCACATCCAAGCCATGGCGACACCACCACCGTCACCACTCCACACATTGCGCATTCATCAGCAACCCGTCTTGGCTGTCTTTGTCTCTTCAGACAACGAACGAATATATTCCGGGGATGCAAAAGGACGGGTCGTCGTCAGCTCTTCCAGGTCTCTCCGGGCAATCGCGGATTGGGAAGCCCACAAGGACGGTCTACTCGGCATCGAAGAATTCAACGACTATATCATTACGTTCGTATCCTTCCACCGACACTGCATAAAAAGCTGATGGACGCGTCGCTTGCTCGCAAGTCATGGCAGAGACAACAAGATCCATGCCTGGCGACGCCCAACGCAATCGGTGCCCATCCGGCAGGGCGGGGCGGCCTCGCTGACGGACCAGCCTCCTCCTCCGCTCTGCTACTCCATGGACGTCAACGCGCTCAATTTTTGTCGATTCTCTCTTCTTCCCAGTACGCGTTCGGACGGCGAGGCGACGGCGCTCATCGCCGTCCCGAATCTTGTCGAATCAGCTCTAGTAGGCATTGCCAGGTGGTTGCAGCCCTCATGTGACAACATGCCTTCCTAGGCGGACATTTGGACGTGGCCCGACCGCACAAGACTGCACGCTGCCATCGGCGACACGCAAGACACCTCCGGGACGCACTTTTCGGACGGCCGCTCTGGGAACAAATCGGGTTCGTCGACTGGAAGGGCGTCCGTCGATGTACCCACATGGAACTTTTGCCAGGCATCATCATGTCCATGCACCTCTCGTATGCCCCCTTGACATCGCCGTCGACGTCCAAGGCACAGCAGGAACTCCGCCTTTTATGCGCGTACGAGGACGGGGGCGTAGTCCTTCGCCGACGCAGCTCCCCAGAGGGCCACCAGACCGTCCAAGGCAAAGGGTGGGACGTCATCTGGAAGAGTCGGCTGCACGTCGAATCAGGTTCGTCATCCCCCCATCGTCTCCGGACGACCTGACGCCCGTCTTATCGGACCCTCGTCGGACTCTAACCAGTGATGGCCATGGCGGTATCAAAAGACGGCAGCGTTGCGCTGACGATCTCTGCGGACCACATCGTCGGACGATATGACCTCGTGCGTCGTTTCTGCCCTCGTCGAGACGAAGGCTCAGGGACGTGCCGGTGTGCCTCTCCTTTCAAAGAACGTGTCGACACAGATCGAAGCCGACCAATCTGCGCGTGCGTTCAGAACCAAGCATCCGGGAAACGGCGCCATTTCGATCCGTGACGACGGGCGTGTGTGTGCAGTGGGCGGCTGGGACGGCCGGTGAGCGTCGTTCGTCCGTCGTCCATGGTGTCACACCTTCCTTAGACTCTTTTTGGAATGTAGAATACGACTCTACTCGACCAAGAGTTTCAAGTCGCTCGGGACGCTGGTGTATCACAAAGACAACTGTCATGCCCTCGCTTTTGCCTTGACATACCGCGGACGTTCGGCTGACCGGGACTTTGTGAACGACTCAGACGAGGACGACATGACGGACGGAGAGAAGCGCCAACGAGGACAGTGGCTGGTCGCCGCGGGGAAAGACAACCGAGTGTCGATATGGGGTTTGATGAGCTTCACAAAAGGGACCATCTTCTGACGGTCATCAAAGCGCGCCGCCTGAACACGAACATGTTGCGTAAACTACAATATCCATATATGAATAGCAATAGATAAGACCGGGGACAACACCAGCACTCAATTAACCAATCATACATGCGCCAGCTATGTGTTCTGTCCGCTCACAGGAGACCGGCCCGCCGCAGGTCACGCCGCAGCCGTGTTTCTTCAAACTCCTGCAGCGTTGGAAGGTGCACGTCATCTTGGAGCGAGTTGTCGTCGTCCAGCCCGGAAAGATGGAACACGCTTTCGAGCGTCTGGCGAGTCGCAATATCCCGTTCAATCTCCTCGGGCGTCGGAGGTCCCCGTGCTTGGGAAGCACGAATAGAGGCTTCCCAGTGTTTGACACGCCAGAAGCCAATCAGGGAGGACAAAAGAAGGAGCCAACCTGGAGGCAAGGAAAAAAAAAAAGTAAATCAACATGATACGCCCAGCATGCTCGACCGGCGTACCCAGAGTCATGAGCAGAAACGACAGCCACTCTCTCGACGGAACACTGAGGAATACGCCATCCTGGAGTGGATGCTCCGCCGAAGTGGAAGCAGGCGGTGATAAGGAACGTTCTGGCGCCTTCTGTATCTCAGAAGAGCCTTCCCCAAGGCCGACCTCTCCAATACGGGAATAAAACCCGTACTGAATCAACGTGAGACCCAGGCCGGCTCGGGAGCCAAACTTGGCCGCGTGAGTTGTGTGAAGAAGGTATGTGAGTAGGAAACCGACGAATTGGAAGAAAAACGACGTGAAAAGATTGGCGATGAACGTGAAAATGGTGCCGGACGGAAGGTCATCGATAACCATCCCAGAGTCTGTGTCCAAACCCACAGGAGCATGCACGGTTGTTTCCCAATAGGGAGGTGCTGCGTCTGCCTGTGCGGCAGCATAGGACTGGAGGGGGGATGAGTCAGCGGTCGTTTCGAACGTCGGGAAACGCACTGGGGGCGCAGTACTCAATGACTCCTCAGGCATCACATATACGTCGCCATTATCTGTACGCATCTGCACTTGTCTGCTCGGCTTGGCCGTAACGTTGGCGAAGACACCATCGTTTTGCGTCCCGCCTCCGATGGCCCGAGAATGAGACAAGGTAGATAAGGGAGTGTAATGGGTGGGGAGTATGGCACCGAAGGTTCGGTAGAAAAGGGAAGGTCGGTGAGTTGGGGCTACCACGGGTGATGAAGGGACAAGTCCGTTGGAGTTGCCAAAGTCATTGGGGAGTGCGACGGCGGACGGACGAGGGGGGGAGCCCGGCGGTGGTCGAGCGTAGTCAAAGTCGCGCTCGAAATCGTATGCCACCGAGCTCGCCTTGGATGCTTCCCCAGCGGGCGGTCCGAGTTGAGCTGGCGTCTCTGAGTGATGATGCTCGTCCTCGTCGTCCGAACCGAACGCCTCGTCGAGTTCGCGATCTGCCTCCCGTGTTGGCTGCTGCGTTGGCAGTGGTGCGTAGCCAGCTTGCATCTCGAGCTAGAGCCCAGCGGCCTGCACCGTGTTGGTAGTTAAATAAAATAAGATGACTGGAACTAGCCGCGTCGCCACAGCCAACACCATCATCGCGTGACTGCGTACGACATCATAACGTTCATGGCCACGGCACCGCAGCAAGTCCGCAGCCCACACATCGCCCGTCTTCTGCCCGGTGGGGACGTGCGACGACCCCCGTTGACGCAGGCCAAGACACAATGCCCCAAAGTGCACGTCCCAGCACCAGCGATGTGACGCACGAGTGCTTGGTCGAGCTCACTGTTGCCCTGCTCGAGCGACTGCCGCTAGTGGGCCAAGGCCCCTCGGGTGGCGCTCGCTGTCGGTGTCGCCATCGCTTGGTTCGCCGTCGCAAGGCCCTCGCGCTGAGCCAGGCCGTCAGCGGGTGCCGTGTTGGCATCGGGCCATCGGTCGGTATCAAAAGGACAGGTTTCCTTATCAAACATCGCTCCCGGACACCCGCAATGGACGTGGCAGACCTCGGGCGATCAAAAGTTCGGATGGATTCGAGTAACTACAACCCCAGCATCTGTTTGAAGCATTGCCATGCTGCGAAGCTGATACCAGTCATTGGTATGATCTTCAGATAACCTATGCTAAGTCCCACAAAAAACCCTCGGCACCCTCCGGATGCATATATAGTCCTCGCTGTCTCGCCCCAGCCTAACCATCGATCTGGACGCGTCAAACCGCCCACTTGCATGCGTCGTCGAACAACCTCGAAGGGGTAGGATGCAGTCTGAGATATGGCCCCGGATACCGCACCTATGGCAAGATCTGCAGCGACACTGGATCGTTGAACCTTGCCATCCACGACAGGGTAGAAATAAGCACGACAGAAATCCCACACGAGGAACCCGGTCCCCGCGTAGGGAATCATTCCGACCATGGTGACGGTGAAACCGCGGTAAAACTTGAATATAGGAAACCGTTGGAATAGTTGTCTTCTGGCAGACAACGGGTCAGTCGGGGACGATGGCGAAACAGCGGCTTCATGATAGATGTGGGAGATGGCGCGGACAAATGATGGTCGCCCAGCCTCGTTTGATACATGAGTTTGGAATGCCATGCGGACTCTGATCAACTCTAATGGGTATGTTAGTGTGACAGAGGACATTCCTTGAACGCACGGTCAGAGACGCTGAGAGAGTGCAGGAAGCGCATACCTGCCAGTGCGCCTGCAGCGAACCGTCGAAGATTTGTTTCGTAGTCGGGTGTTGGGATGAGCAGCTAGCAGAATCTGCGTTAGTCCGTCTGCTAAGGAAGACACGACAGCGCACCGGTCGCCATTGATCATACGCCATGAACTTTATTGCAGCATAGGGGAATATGCGGAGTAGTGTTGCAGAGTGTCCTTGAAGTAGGCCTCGTGTGCCCGCATCTCTATATATTGCGAGGCCAGCTCGATACGCGCCAGTCCACGACCCTTGAGAGCGCACGAATATGAGCGTATTGCAAAGCAGATGAACCCGTAACCACAACCTGCATACTTCTGAAAGTCCGGATTAGAGGCTTGGAAGAGAATCTTGACTCTGTCGAGAGGTGCGACGGCCGTTTTTGCCTGCCGTGGGACCAAAGGCGTTTATTGTAAGGGCAGCGCGACAAAACGAACAGCTACGCACGATGCACCCAGCTAGACCACCAGCAAGACCAGAGCGAAGGACATAGTCCAGGCTGCGCTTGTCTCGATGAGAAGCAGCAGTAGAACTCATGGACAGCCTTGATCGCCGACCCCGAAAGGATCTTAACCGCATTACAGATCACGTGCACAAAGACGTCACGCCTCACGTGCGAGGTCAAGAACTCTCTTTGTGCTCGAATTGTCATGCGTGTGCACGCTGGCGATTTGCCCCTACCGTCACCTGAGAGGTTCGGACGACTATGTCTGGCTCGCACACTGTTCGTCGCAAGAGGAGAAGCAACCTGCATCTCCAACGCTAGGCATATTCCCTCACTCCACAGCTGCCACACCCAAGTGGTAGCGGCGAGTCGTCCATGCCTACCGTGTGCATATCCGATTGGGAGACTTCGGTGGCGGTTCACAGACAGAGCAAGCATTGGGACTAGTGTTGCCGCGAGGCGAACCGAATCGAATCGAAGCATTTTTTTTCGTGTTGAGTTCGACCTGCCTCGTTGTGTCGAGTTTGACCGAAGTGGGCCTCGAAAACTTCGCCAGGTGAGCACGAACTCCCCGGAAACACGGCCCGTGTCTCCAACCAATCAGACTCCTGTTCAGATACAAATAATTCACAAACAACTCTGGGTGCGACAAAGGACCCCGCTGTAGCCAGTTCATCCACTGCCCGCTAGGCGAGTGCTCCAGAGATGGTGTAATCCACCTTGTTTGCAACGAGGCCAGGGGCGATCCTCCTTGAGAGCGAACGCAAGTACTTCAATAATCGCATGCAAGCAACTGTGCAGGTGTACTCCCAGGTGGCAGTGCCGACACCTGCACCCGCACTGAGAGGTGTATCTGCACCCTCATCATGGGTGCCACAAATGGATATCCATACCGACATCCTTGGCACTCGCAGGTTCTGCCTTTGCATTGTCAGCGTAGTGGTGGTGGGCGCGCCGCTGCATGTCCTCACCCTTGTCAGTGTCATTCACGACAGCGGGGTTGTTGCGTCACCCCCACCCTTGCTGCTGCTGTCTTCATCACGGTAGCGGTGGGGTCGTGTGCCGCCCCCATTAGCATACCGTCATGCACCCCCTTGTTTTCGTCATGGTGGAATAGTGGCGCACTATTACGCAGTCCCCGCCCTTCGTTTCAGCACGTGGTGGTGGTGGTGGTGACGAGCAGCCAATGAATGGGCGGG
>JBBPTT010000425.1:0-25078 GCA_038094175.1 Boletellus aff. lepidospora
CTACCATTATACTATAGTCATCCCCTCTAGTTAATAAATTTAGGGGTAAGCCAGGGCCCAGGCCCTGGGCTTGGGCCTGACAAATCTCCAGGCCAGGCCCTAGGCCCTCAACCACTTAGGGCCTGGGGCCAGGGCCTCAGGGCCTGAGGCCAGGCCCTTAACATCACTAGGTGGAGGACGTCACGACCGCACTAGGGAACTGGGAGAATGTGTGCAAGCCCAGGTGTGCGCAGACGAGAAGACACAGCTGTAGGATTCCAGTGAGCAGAGGACGCCGGGTCCAATATGGCAATCAAGGCGGTCAGAAGGACAGATAGTCACCCATCTTGTAATATTTCAATAGCTCATTCGATCCGGGCATTTTTCGACAGCTTAGAGGTCGCCACGCAACGGCAGGCAGTATTATAAGTTGACGGAAGATCCAGTCGACGGAACGCGATTCATTGATGACCAGCCCAAACAGAAGTACAGGGGAATACCATCATAAACTGTTTACATAGTTATCCTAGACTTATCCTAATTCCCACAAACTTACCTCTGAGTCAGATCGCCCAAAAATGGGGTTAAGAGTCATGTGCCTGTGGAAATCTGCGTGTTCCGATTGAGCGTACCGACTTTTATCCAATCTAAAGCCTGTCTAGAGCGCTGGTGCCATCAGGAATCCAGCTAGACACGTCTATATCGGCGTTTCACATGCCGTCTTCGGATGTTCGCTGTGGGGATCTGCATCATGGACTTGACCACCACCGCCACCAACCTCCTGCTCTCCCAGGTCTATTCCCACCTCGTCCTGCTCTCGAAATCCGTCGTCTCCCTCGCCTTCCACAAACAAGATTGTGCTCACAAAACTGGTGGAGTTGGCCCGGCCAGGCATTGCCGACGACAAACCAAATGCCGTGTCAATGCCCATATCATTTCCACGCCTGCCCCGAACATCGCGAGCATACAGTCGCCGCAAGCTCAGAACGAACCGCGGGACGAGTATTACCGAGGGGACAGGCACGAACGCGGCTAGTATCTCGGACGATTCGTCCGTCGAAATGCTGCCTGTCTCGGCCATAAGTTCAACGACTGCATGTAGCAGAGTTCTGTGTTTTTTCCGATAGTAAGTTTTTTTCGTGGGGTGAGGGAACCAATGAAAATAGACGTACGCGACAAAGTATATCATGCCTTCCCTCAACAGGACGCTTGTGTACCGGTTCAGGTAGAATCGCTTCGTTATTCTGTACATCTGCAGTGACTCCCTGATGAACCGAACAGCGACTAGCAGAGACATTAATGCACCGAGCGTGATCTGGACAGTGTCTACGATTTTGAACCACGTGAAGGGAGCTAGCTCCATGCAAGATAGATAATCGAGCACTTGGGTCACAATGCCTAGGAAAACAGGTGAACAGCCAGGTACGTCAGCCGACATGTAGTCTGCGAGTTATGAGACCATATATCTCATACCTGAGGACCGATACTGACCGGCATTCTTGATGCAGCAAACTAGGTATGCAACAACTTCAATGACGTATAGCATAAGAAGAACACTGAGGATGATCCTCGATCGACCATATAGTGTCCAGACACGGAGGATCATCACCACTACACCGAACGAAGTGATTCATCTGCATCTCAGTAACATGGATGATCCTGGAAGAGATTCTTACTGTCTGAAGCGCCGGTAAAAGCCATGGAGACCCATGTGTCAATGACGAAAAACATGCCACCTATCAAGTACCTTGTGGTCAGAGTCGGACATTCAGGAGGGTTGAATACTGTGCTCACAGCTGCTCCATGTAATTATTTTTCATTGTGAATACTACTGATCAGTGCAAGAGATGAAACCTGGACTGCTTACGTCTACCAGTAGTTGCATTCATAAGTATCCGCTGGTCATCTAGTTCAAGAAATCTCACCATTGCATGATTAGGAAGAAAAGAGCTCTCCACTTTGATAAGGCTAGGTTAGCTCAACAGAGCCCAGAAGATCAAATATTGGGCGCACGAAGGGCGGCAGCACTAGTAAATCAATGAGGCATTGATCAATGTGTATTGTAGCATGCAGACATACATCGCAAAGCACAACCCGCAGTAACGAGCCTGGAAAGTGACAACGATCAACCATAGCATACTGTGATGATGTTTGTGAATACGCACAAGGAGAAACAATACAGATACCCATGTCCAAGGCTTGATCTGTACCAATTCAATATGCAAGCAACCCGAAAGGGAATACACTGACCCAAATGTAGTCTATCTGAAAGTCATTAGTGAAAGAAGGCCAGGACATCATCTAGGTGGGACGTGAAGCATACCTCGTCTAGGAAGGTGATGACTAACACGAGGTCTATCAGACGCTATTAACAAACGCACAGGAAATATGTATGGCTCACTGTAATCATATCCGACAGCAGTAAGGAGCACAACTGAGAAGACGTCAATCAGTGGGAATATGAGCAAGAAGAACGCACGAGTGAGGTAGACATTTGGCTGAATACCCACCACCGCAGGCTGTAGAGTGGAATCCATGAGCTCAATATCAAGGGTGTGTGGGAACAGCTGGTCTACAAAAGTATACAGAAGAGGGGTACAACTCTAAGCTGATGCTAGGATGCACAGATATATTGTGAGGCAGCAATGGAACCCTATGGGGCTATCAAGCAACACGGCATAAACAGCATAGCTATCAACATACCGGCCACACGCATACACCGCCCCCAGGATGTTACCCTGGGGAAGTCGTTTTGAAAGGCAATCTTATGACGGGAGTGTGTCTGCCAAAGCTACGAGTTTCGGGCATCGTCAGGGTCTGCGTGTCAATGGCATACACATATAACACGGCTCAATCCAGCCATCTTGTACAACCATCAAAGCATCGCGGGTGATGACAGATTGGGATTCTGGCGATGTAGCATCGTGAGAGACCATCAATCAGCCCGAGGTTGCCATCACTGTGGTGATGTATGCTTCTCAATATCTGATGCTATCTGTGGCAAAAATTGACCGGAACGAGGAGCAAAAGAGGCTACGCCGAACAACTCGGTGATTAATTGAGCCGGGTCCTGTCGTCACAGCGTCGAACTGTCAAATAAGAGACGTCGAACTGTTGAGCTAGGGCCGACCTTTGTGTAAAAATCCCCGATTCCTGCCATCCAAAGAAAGTTCGCGGAGAGGGCCCAATGAGACGAATATTGTTGACTGCATTCGCTTCGAGGGTAGTCAAGCGAAACGCCCGCCATGAACGGAGGCGCGACGTGGTCAATGATGCGCATGAAGTTGCAATCAGAAGCGGAAACACACCCAAACAACAAGAACGCAGTTGCCCACGCGCGTACGGGGTGGCAAAATATGTACAGCAGACAACGAGCAGCGTGCCATGTTCGGACACGAAACATTGCCCGTACCTTGCAAATTCGAAGGATGTCCGGATGTCGAAGTCGTAGACCAGACTTTCTGGGGAAAGGATGGTGGAGAGAACGCACAGACATGGCCAATTTTCGTGTCTGTCGAGTGATTTGGCGCTCAAACTAGTCGATAATGGAAACTGACCGTACTTCTACCTGGCAGAAATTACTTGCACGACTAGCTAGTCACACGATGACACGACGACGAACCGAGGGCGCGATCCGACACCGCCATCAGATCCACAGCGGACCTAGCCGATTTATTTACGCTCCAGGTCATATGACAGTTTTCATTTGAGCGGATTTTTGGTGTCTTGACGTGTCCGACCAGGGCTCTGCGTCACCATGTTGACCGAACTACTAACACCACCAACATCCCACTCTTCTATCCCGACCTCCTGGGCCTGCTCTGCCAACTCTTCGTCCCCCTCCGAGACCCTCCAGAAACACGATCGTGCTCACAAGAGTGGTAGAGTTGACCTGACCGGGCAATGCCGACGAGAAACCAAACGCCGTGTCGATATCCATGGCATTTCCACGCCCATCCCGAAGATCGTGCGCATACAGTCGGCGATAGTTCACAATGAACCACGGGACAGGTATGATCCAGGGTGTGCGCCCCAACATGGCCAACATCCCCGACCGTTCGTTCGTCGGGGTGTTGCCCGCCTCAGCAAGTAAGCCGGCGAGTGCGAACAATAGTGTTCTACTTGTTTGGATGATCAGTTCTCCTAACAATCGAAAAAGGGCGTACGCAGCAAAGTACACCATTCCTTCCCCCAACAAGACACCCATGTAACGGCTCAGTTCGAATCGCTTCGTTGTTTTGTACATCTGCAGCGACTCTCTGGTGAACTGGACAGCGACCAGCAAACACATCAATGCACCGGGCGAAGACTGGACAGTGCCTACAATTTCGAACCACATGGAGGGAGCTAGCTCCAAGCAAGACAGATAGTCGAGCCTCTGGGTCACGGCCCCTAAGAAGACGAAGAATAGCCAGATATGTAAGTTGACATGTAGCTTGCGATTCATGAGATCACGTACCTGGATGCCCATGTCGGCTGGTGGTCTTGATGCAACCAACTGGGCACGTGACAACTTCAATGACTAGCGCGAGGACACCAAGGATGACCCTTGATCGGCCATATATTGCCCAGACGTAGAGGATTATTACCACTGCATCAAATGATCTGATTCGCTTCACCTAGTAAAGGGATTGTGCGGGAAGACTCACTGTCTGAAGCGACGACAAGAGTCATGGTGATCCACGAGCCAACGAGAAACGTGTCGCCTTTCGGGTGGCCCACAGTCAAAGTCAGGTATTGTGAAGCATTGGATACAGTGCTCACAACTACTCGGCGTGGTTGTTTTCGATCGGAGAGGTTTGCACTGGTCGGCCACGAGTCACAACGACGGCTTTGCACGAACCAAACACAGTGGTGACACCGATAGCAAGTGTTATTCGGGGGACCTTGCGGACATCATTACCAAAGAAGCTTGCATTGGCAATGATGGTTCTGTATGCGAGGATTTTGATCCTGGTACGGGACGTGAGGGTGAACCTTGTTGAAATGACCAGACGTCCGACAGCGTCCTAGTAGTATCGTCTGCACTAGATTCAGTGCCGCCGTCCTTACCAATGCTAGCAAGGAAGAGCTAGCTCCCGCCGAACGACTTGACCGCAGCCTCGTGCGCATTCAATTTGGCAGTGAAGTCGGGTGCGTTTCCATTGAAGACGTGGTGGCATTGCTGGGACTTGGTGTTGGCTACGCACGAGCGCAGTCCCGGGGAGAGGCGGGCCGCTTTCGACGTGGTCACCGACGGTACAGCACACGGTCCTGCTCACGTACGACGTCGTTCACCTCTCCCAGTACGCGCTCGCTGTTGCTGCTGGTCATCCCTGCTTACCCATCGTCCATGCAGCGTCCCCGCCTGGTCCATCCCCATGTACCAGGGCATGCCCAAAAGTACCACACCATCGAAGAGGTCAAGACCACTAGAAAGGTTGTTCTCTTCAACGCACTCGCCGACGACCCCTTCTGATCCCCGTGGCGCTGACCGGTGGCTTCCACCCAGATCTGTGGATCGTCCAGCACAAGAGCGCCTCGAAAATGAACCGATTTCTCCTGGTTACCTCCGTTCACCTCAAAATGATCTCAAAAGGTACCAGTGCTATCAAGTCCGCGGAATATGAGCGTCAGTGGCTCGCGGCGCATATCATAGATTAAAATTTGGCAGGACCGACTGCAGCCGGAGATACGGATGGAGGTCCAGCTTGGAGCTATCGACGAGGTCTGCAGAGGCATGGATGAAATGCGCGCTCACGCAAGGGGGCGGGGGACTGGCCGTCTGCACTCTGCGATGGGTTGGATCGGGTGCGGAACATGGATTCAAAGTTGGACTTGAATTATGATCGTGACGCCACTGTTGGGGACACTCGCGATACAAGTCGGGCAGAATGCGCGAGCTCGGCGAGACGGAGGGCGGGACGGACGACGATGGCATGTGCATATCGGGCGCGTGTAGTGCATATAGGTGGAGATCAGGCATCCAGGGCGGGAGGTCGAGGGGCGAGAGATCGGCCTGCGATGGCCACTGGTAATTTTTATGCACAGGTTGTGATCGCTTGCGGGATCTCTGCGGAGGGGTAGGCATGGTGTTCGTTTTGCGGTGTTGGACACACGGACCGCGGAATAACATCTCCGGATGAGGGGCTCACCGGGGATGTATGGGCTTGGGGCCAATTTCGGTTGATGAGCTGAGGCGTCATAGTGCGGGCGCCATGGAGCGTAGGGATCCTGTGAGCTCGGGAAGGTGTAACTTCCATGATTGTGTACATTGTACGGCGTATGGGAGAGGGCTGCGGGGAAGGGTGTCGCCAAGGGGTGGTGTCCCAGGGGGCGCAGTGAGGGGTGTGTGCGCCGGGGAGATGCTGCGTGAGGTGTGCGAGCCCAGGTAGCCGTCGACGAGAAGAAACAGCTGTAAGATTTCGGTATGCAGAGGACGCCTCTTCGGACGGGTCCAATATCATGCTGGTCAAGGTGGTCAGAAGGGATAGTCATCCTTGAAACTTGAATATACCGATAGTACATTCGATCCGAGCATTTTTCGACAGCTTATAGGTCACCCGGAAACGACAGGCAGTTTTATAGGTTGATCCGCTCCATGAGCCAGTCGACGGAACGCGATTCATTGATGGTCGACCCAAACAGAAGTACAGGAACATACCATAAGTTGCTTACGTAGTTATCCTAATTCACACGAACTTATCTCTGAGTCAGATCGCCCAAAGATGGGGTTGACGGTCATGTGCCTGTGGGAACCCGCGCGTTCCAATTGAGTGCAATGACTTTTACCAGACTACCTGGTCGGTGTCAGACAAAGTTTGCCCACTTCATAACCATTTCGACGCCACCGGTATCACTTCCACTCCCACTGCCCATCTTGAGAGTTTCAGCAAGGACGATGGTTGTTAGCCATCATGCAGATCCGTTCATATTCAGATTCAGACTGGGAATGGCCAACGTGATACAAGGTGCAAATTAAACGGGTGACTCATCAACGTCCCAATCCAAGGACTGTCTAGGGCGCTGATCCCATCAGATGAATCCAGCTAGACACGTCTATCGACTTCACTCGGCGTTTCATATAGCGTTTTCGGATTTTCGCTGGCACCCTGATGCGCCCGGGGATCTGCAACATGGGCTTTACCACTAGCGCCACCAACTTCCTGCCCTTCTGGATCTATTCCCACCTCGTCCTGCTCTCGATATCCATCGTCCTCCTCGCCTTCCGCAAATGAGATTGTGCTCATAAAACCGGTGGAGTTGGCCCGGCCGGGCATCGCCGACGACAAACCAAATGCCGTGTCAATGCCCGCGTCATTTCCACGCCTTCCCCAAACATTGCGAGCATACAGCTGCCGCAACCTCAGAACGAACCGCGGGACAAGTATCACCGAGGGCGCAGGCGCGAACGCGGCCAGTATCCCCGACGATTCGTCCGTCGGAATGCTGTCTGTATCGGCCATAAGTAGAACGACCGCATGTAGCAGAGTCCTGTGTTTTTTTCTGGCAATGAGTTCTTTTTCGTGGGGTGAGGGAGCCAGCGAAAAATAGACGCACGCGACAAAGTATATCATGCCTTCCCTCAACAGGACGCTTGTGTACCGGTTCATGTGGAATCGCCTCATTATTCTGTACATCTGCAGCGACTCCCTGATGAACAGAACAGCGACCAGCAGAGACATCAATGCACTGAGCGCGACCTGGACAGTGCCTACGATTTCGAACCAAGTTGAGGGAGCAAGCTCCAAGCAGGACAGATAACCGAACACTTGGGTCGCAACGCCTAGGCAAACGGGTGAACAGCCAGATATGTCAGCCGACACGTAGTATGTGAGCTATGAGGCCACACATCCCGTACCTGAGAACCGATACTGACTGACACTCTTGATGCAGCAAACTAGATATGCGACAACTTCAATGGCGTATAGCATAAGAAGAACACCGAGGATGATCCTCGATCGGCCATATAGCGTCCAGACACGGAGGATCATCACCACTGCACCAACGATGTGATTAATCTACATCTCGGTGATGGGGATGTCCTGGAAGAGATTCTTACTGTCTGAAGCGCCGATATAAACCATGGATACCCATGAGTCAATAACGAAAAACATGCCACCTTTCAAGTACCCTGTGGTCAGAGTCAGCATCCGGGACCGTTGAATACAGTGCTCACAGCTAATCCATGTAATTATTTTTCATTGTGAATACCATTGATCGGTGCGAGAGACAGAGTCTGGACCACTTACGTCTACCAGTAGTTGGGTTCGTAAGTATCCGTTGGTCATCGAGTAGTTCAAGATATCTCACCATCACATGATTAGGAAGAAAGGATTTCTCCACTTTGACAAGGCTGGGTTAGCTTAACAGAGCCCAGAAGATCAAATATCGAGCGCACAAAGGGCGGCAATGCTAGTAAATTAATCAGGCATCGGTCAATGTATCCTACAGCACGCAGACATACATTGCAAAGCACAACCCGCAGTAACGGGCCTGGAAAGTGACGATGACCGACCTTAGCTGTGATGATGTTTTCGAATACGTACAAGAAGAAACAATACAGACACCCATGTCCAAGGCTTGATCTATACCGGTTTGACATCCAAACAACCTGAAAGAAAACCCACTGACCCAAATGTATTCTATCTAAAGGTTATTAGTGAAAAAAAGCCAGGGCATCATCTGGGTGAGACACGAAGCATACCTCGTCCAAGAACGTGATGACTAACGTCAAGGTTTATCAGATGCTATGAACAAACGCATGGGAAACATGTATCGCTCACTGTAATCATATCCGACAACAGTAAGGAGCACAACTGAGAAGACGTTAATCAGTAGGAAACATGAACAAGAAGAACGCACGAGTAATGTAGACATTCGGCTGAATGCCCATGATCGCGGACTGTAGAGTGGAAGCCATGAGCTTAGTATCAAGGGTACTTGGAAACAGTCGACCTACAAAAGTACGCAAAAGAGGGTACACCTATAAGCCGACCCCGGGATACACAGATATATTGCGTGAGACAGCAGTGGAACCCCATGGGGCTATCAAGCAACACGGCATGAACGGGATAGCCATCAACATACTACCTACACACCAACATCGCCCCCAGATGTTGCCCTGAGGAGGAGGTCAATGTGCAAGACAATTTTGTGTTGGGAGTGTATCTGCCAAAGTTATAGGTTTTGGGCGTTGTCAGGGTCGGTGTGCCAGTGGCATACATATGCAACATAGCTCGATCCAACCACCTTGTATGCCTGTCAAATTATCGTGAGCAGATTCCATGAGGGATGGGTAACCAATTGGGATTCTAGCGATGTAGCGTCGTTGGGAGACCATCAATCAGCCTGAGGTTGCCATCACTGCGGTAATCTATGCTTCTAAGAATTTGATGCGATTTAAAAAAATCCAGAACGGGGGGAGTAAAGGAGGCTACACTGAACAACCCGGCGATTAATTGAACCAGGTCGTGTCGTCACGGCGTGGAACTGTCGAGCTGGGTCCAACCTTTACGCAAAAATCCCCGATTGCCGCCATCGAAAGCAAGCTCGCGGAGAGGGCCTAATGAAACGAACATTGTTGACTGCATTCGCTTCGGGGGTAGTCAAGCGAAACGCCCACCATGAACAGAGGTGCGACGTAGTCAATGTCGTGTGCATGAGAGCCGGCTGGAACTTGCAATCGGGAGTGCAAACACACGCACAAACAACAAAAATGCAGTCCGTTGCCTGACTTGCCGCTGTGAATAATGGAATATTGACCGTACTTACAAGCTACACAAGTATGTACACGGATTCCACCTTGCAGAAATTACTTGGCACGGCTAGCTGGTCGGACGGACACGACGATGGACCAATGGCGCGATCCGACACTGTCATGCACCCTGGCCGGTGACCCATTGACACTCCGGGTCGTATGTCGTCTTTCGTCTGAGCGGATCTTTAGTGGTAGCTTGATATGTCTGACCAGGGCTCTGCGTCACCATGATGACCGCACTACTAGCACCACTGACATCCCACTCTTCTATCCCGACCTCCTGGGCCCGCTCTTCCAACTCTTCGTCTCCAGAAACACGATCGTGCTCACAAGAGTGGTAGAGTTGACCTGACCGGCGATACCGACAAGAAACCAAACGCCGTGTCAATGTCCATGCCATTCCCACGCTCACCCCAAAGATCACGCACATACAGTCGGCGCAAGTTCACAATGAACCGCGGGACAAGTATGATCCAGGGTGTGCGCCCCAACGTGACCAGTATCCCCAACCATTCGTTCGTCGGAATGTTGCTTGCCTCGACGAGTAAGCCGGTGAGTGCAAACAGTAGTGTTCTATTTTATTTGGATGATGAGTTCTCTTAACAATTGAAAAAGGACGCACGCAGCAAAGTGCACCATTCCTTCCCTCAACGAGACGTTTATGTAACGGTTCAGTTCGAATTGCCTCGTTGTTTTGTACATCTGCAGCGACTCCCTGGCGAACTGAACAGCGGTTAGCACACACATCAATGCACCGGGCGAAAACTGGACAGTGTCTACAATTTCGAACCACATAGAGGGAGCTAGCTCCAAGCAAGACAGACGGTCAAGCACCTGGGTCGCGGCTCCTAGGAAGATGGAGAACAGCCAGATATGTAAGCCGACATGTAGCTTGCGATTCATGAGATCACGCACCTGGATGCCCATGTCGGCTGGTGGTCTTGATGCAGCCAACTAGGTACGCGACAACTTCAAAGACGTATAGCGCGAGAAGGGCACCAAGGATGACCGTTGATCAGCCATATATTGCCCAGAGGCCGAGGATCATCACCACTGCATCAAATGATCTGATTCGCTTCACTTAGTAATGAGATTGTGCGGGAAGACTCACTGTCTGAAGCGACAACAAAAGCCATGGTGACCCATGAGCCAACAACGAGAAACGTGTCGCCTTTCGGGTGGCCCACAGTCAGGGTCAGATATTGTGAAGCATTGAATACAGTGCTCACAACTACTCGTCGTGGTTGTTTCGATCGAGAATGTCATCGATGAGCGCGAAATATGAAGTTCAAACCACATACGTCTAGCCTGAGTCTAGTTCCTGAGTGTCTCTGCCGAACATCAAGTGGTACAGGAGGTCTCACCATTGGATGACCAGGAAAGAAAGATTCTTCCGCTTTGGCGAGGCAGGGTCAGCTCAACAGAATCTGAAAGATCAAACGTCGAACACACAAAGGGCAACAGCTCTAGTGATCTAATCTGACATCGATTGACGTGTGTTGTGACATGCATAAACACACATGACAAAGTACAGCCCACAATAACGAACCTGGAATGTGATCAGAACCGCCCCCAGTGGGATATCATGATACTCCTGAATACGCACAGGGAAATATAATATAGATAGCTGCGTCCAGGGCTTGATCTGTGCCAATTGAATATGTGGACAACCCGAAAGGGAATATACTGATCGAAACGTATTCTACCGGAAACACCATCAGTCATATAGGGCTGAGGCATCATCTGAGTAGAGCGTGGGACACACCTCGTCTAAAAATGTGACAACTAACATTGAGGCCCATCAAATGCTGTGATCAAACACATGGGAAATATGGATCGCTTACCGTAATCATATCTGACAACAGCGAGGAGCACGATTGAGAACAAGTTAATTGGCAGGGACTACCGGGGGGAGAGAAGCGTACGGGTGACATAAAATGTTTGAGTGAACTTTCGTGGCAGCCAGCTGAAGAGCGAGAGCCATGAACAAGTACGTGCAAGCCGGCGCTGGCGTACGAGATTATATTGTGTGGGATAACGGTGAGGTCCTGTGGGACTATCAAGCCCTCAGGCACTTTTTACCGCACGTTGGACTACCAGGCAGTGACCTACCCCTGAAAGTCATCAGTGTGATGACGAGCGACACAGCCGGTGATACCTTTCCTCTGTTAAGTTATCCCTGGGAGTGGACCAAGGTAATTGCGAGACGGGTTTGTTACGCCAGTGTCTCCGCAGAAGGTGCAAACCTTATGCGTTATCCCCACCTCGTACACCTGTCAAATACCGCAAGTGGATGCCCTGAAGGACGGAGGCCGGCATGGGTTATGGCGATAGTACAGTGTTGCATGCAAGGCGATTGATCAGGCCACCATCATAGGAGCTCCCTGCCCCTGGCGACACTATTTTTGCGAACAAAACCCTGACTAACTAAAAAAGAGAGAGAACAGTCAAGCTGCCGGGACCGACCTGTGCACACACTCTGCATGAACGGAGACGTGAAGTGTAGTGCGCAAACACATGTACAAACCATTGATCACGTGTCCTTCCTGCTCGCCTTGTCCTGGGGCTCCTTCTTGGCGTCGCCAACCTGCGCCTGCGAGCATTCGATCGACTTGAAATTCCCATCCACGATGACCGACGCCCAAGGGTGTAGCTGAAGTGCCAAGAGCCTGCACCATCATCCCACCCAGCAACGTATGCGTCGAAGCAGAAATGCACCATACGGCTCGCACCGTCCTCTATTCAATCATCCGAACTCGGGGAACAAGTCAATGTTCCGCATTTGGGGCGCACACAACTAGTGCGGCACTCACCGATGGCTTTGCTCAGCACGAGGGGTTTGCACTGGTCAGTCACGAGTCACGACGACGGCTTTGCGCGAATCGGCGAAGCAAGCACGGTGGTGACACCGATAGCGAGTGCTATTCGGGGAACCTTGCGGACATCATTACCAAAGAAGCGTGCATTGGCAATGATGGTGTTGTATGCGAGGATGGCAAAGTCGGGTGCG
This sequence comes from Boletellus aff. lepidospora, assembly GCA_038094175.1. NCBI lineage: Eukaryota > Fungi > Basidiomycota > Agaricomycetes > Boletales > Boletaceae > Boletellus > Boletellus aff. lepidospora. The sequence goes on from JBBPTT010000425.1 coordinate 12,729, forward strand.
TTGCTATGCATGGGGGGTGCTGACTACGAACGAGCGCAGTCCCGGAGAGAGGCCAGCCGCTTTTCGACGTGGTCACCGACAGTGCAGCGCTGTGCCAGTCACGGCCCTGCTCACGTACGACGTCGTCCACCTCTCCTAGTACGCACTCGCCGTTGCCGCTGATTGTCCCTGCTCACCCATCGTCCATACAGCGTCCCTGCCTGGTCCATCCCCTCGTATCAGGGCATATTCAAAATTACAACAACATCGAAAAATTCAAGACCGTCAACAAGGTTGTCCTCTTCTACTCACTCGTCGACGACCCCTTTTGATCCTCGCGGCGCTGACCAGTGGCTTCCACATAGATCTGGGGATCGTCCAGCACAAGAGCGCCTCAAAAATGAACCAATTCCTCCTGGTTACCTTCGTTGACCTCACAATGACCCCAGAAGGTACCAGTACTACTGCTGGTCCTTCCCCGCCATTGACGCCATGCCCGCCTGGGGTATTGCGAAGGACAGCCGAAAGTCCGCCGAGGAGCAGATCAGTGCCACTCAGGTAGCCACTCCCCGTCCCATTGCTAGTGTCCTTCTCACTTATATTCCTGCGTAGCTCGCATTGGTCCTCAACGTCCTCCAACCCGACATGGAACTGACTTTACCGTCAAGCTGACCGGCGACGCCGCAGATGTACTCGTGATCGACCAAGCCCAATGCACTCAACCCCAGCAACAACTTTTTCCCTGTGCGCCCTCCTCTTCTCATGTGCTTGTACACCCTCACCCATAGTCCGAACAGGTCATTATCGACTTCTTGGACCCCCATGCGCCGCCAGAGAATCCCCGCTGGCTTCTCTGCAGCCTCCTCGCCCAACTCCGTGCACCCTACATGTGCCACACTACTTTCCTCCGTCTACTCTGCTGACGCGAGAGCCTGCTCTCCGCCTCTGGGGAGCGACTCTTGGAAGTTCTGGTTCGGTATGGTGTCGCACCCATCCAGCGAGGAGCCTAGCATGAAACAATCGACAGCGCTCAATTGGGAGCGCCATCAGACGATCAAAATCGTGTCACTCCTCTGGCACCCCCAAGGGTAAGTGTCCTCCCCACGTTCCCTTCTCGCCCATTACCCGTATGATGCTTACTCACCTTTTACGTTCTACTTTTCCTGCACGCTAGCGTCTACGCTCCCCTTCATCCCAAGCTCAAACCCTGGTCCACGTGGACAGCACATACCCACACGGAAGCGACTCGAAGACGAGCGCGCTTGGGCTCATCTCGCACCCGCTGCGTGGCCACCTCTCCCAGTCTAGGGTGCTCCGAGGCGGTCCTGGTGGGATACACGCTCGGCGGGTTCACCGAGTTGGTGCTGAGGGTGGGCGAGGAGTGGGGATACTTTGACAGGCGTGACAGGCTTTTGAACCCATTGGGCGACTTAGTATTCAAACCAATCGATAATGGGAGATGGCCGTACTTATAGGCGTATACGTCCGACCAACCAGAGGTTGCTTGGCACGACTCGCTCACATGCAACATGACGACGAACCCACAGCAGCAACCTGCAGTGCCATCAGATGGATCCAGCCAGACACTTCTATCAGATTAACCTTGAGTATCATATGGGGTTTGTTATCTGAGCGGATCTTTGGTGATATCTTGATGCATGGAGCTCGCCATCTGGCACCATACTCTCAGCATTACCGACTCCTTCCATTTCCAGCTCCTCACCCATCTCTTGCAACCCATCCTCTCCCTCTCTCTCCAGAAACAAAATCGTGCTCGCAAGAGCGGTGGGTTCGGCCTGACCAGGCGTTACCGACGACAAACCAAACGCCGTGTCAATGTCCATGCCACTTCTCCGAAGATCACGTGCATACAGCCGCCGCAAGCTCACAATGAACCGCGGGAACAGTACGATTGAGGGTGTGAGTACCAGCATAGCTAGTATCTCTGACCATTCGCCCGTCGGGAAGCTTCCCGTGTTAGCCAGCAATTCAACGACTGCAAATAGTAGTGTCCTGTTTTTTTTTTTCCGATGATAAGTTCTCCGTTTCTTTCTTTGGGCAGAAGGGGACGAACGAACGAACGAAAAAATGGACGTACGAAATAAAGTACATCATGCCTTCCCTCAACATGACAATCATGTAACGGTTCAGATAGAATCGCTTCGTTACTCTGTACATCTGCAGCGACTCTCTGGCGAACCGAACAGAGACCAGCAGGCACATCGATGCACCAAGCGTGATCTGTACGATATCTACGATTTTGGACCAAGTGGAGGGAGCTAGTTCCAAGCAAGACAGGTAATCAAACACCTGGGTGGCAGCCCCTGGATAAATGGAGAGGAGTCAGATGTGCAAGCTGACAGGTGGTCCGTAGGCTGGGACTACGTCTTTCATACCTGAGGACCTGTACTGTTCGATGCTCTTGATGAGGAAAACCAGGTTTACGACCATTTCAATGGCGTATAGCGTAAGAAGAGTGCCGAGGATGAACCTCGATCGACCATATAGTGCCCACACGCGGAGGATCATCACCACTGCGTCAAATGACGTGATTCACCCTCATTCAGCGAAAGGGAACATCCTGGAAGACTCACTATCTGAGGCACCAATGAAAATCATGCCGGTCCATGAGTCAAAAATAAAAAACACCTCGCCTTCCAAACACCCTGTAATTAGAGTCGGGTATCCGGGAGAATTTCATATGGTACTCACAACTATTCAGTGTGGTTGTTTTTGGTTGAGAACACCACTGGTCAGTGCGAAAGATGAAGCTCGAACCACATACGTCTGCCAGTAGTTGGTCGTAAGTGTCTCTGCTGGCCGTCAAGCAGTACAGGGGATTTTACCATTACATGACCAGGAAGGAAGGATCTGTCCACTTTGATGACGTTCGGTTAGCCTAGCAATGCCTGGAGGATCAAATGTCGAACACACAAAAGGCAGAAGTTCTAGTGGGTTTATCAGGGATCAGCCGATGTATGTCACAGCGCGCATGAACGCACACAGCAAAGCATAGTCCACAATAACGAATCTGACAAGTTGAGAACCATCAGTCCTAGCACGACGTCATGACATTCTTGAATACGCACGAGGAGGTACAATAGAGACACCCGTGTCCAGGGCTTGTTCTGTACCAATTAAATATGCGAACAACCCGAAGGAGAATATACTGACCCAAACGTATTCTATCTGCAAACTTATCAGTCATAGAAAGCCGAGGCATCATCCGAGTGGGACACACTTCATCTAGAAATGTGATGACTAACGTCGAGGCATCAGATGCTGTGAACAAGTACACGGATAATACGGATCGCTCACTGTAATCATATCCGACAACAGCAAGGAGCACAACTAGGAAGATGCTGATTAGAATGAAGTACGAAGGAAAAGGGCGAAAAGGACGTACGAGTGACGTAAACGTTTGACTGGATCCTCATAGTCGCCAGCTGTGGAACAAAAATCATGAACAGGTCCACACAAGCCAGCGCTAGCATATGGGATTATATTGTGTGGGATAGCGGTGAGATCCTGTGGGGCTATTAAACATCACATCGATAGGCAGTAACCTACCCTCAAAATCAAAGGTGGGGTGGTGAACGACACCGCCAGTAATAGCCCTCCTCTGTTATGTCATTCCCCCGGAGGTGGACCGGTGTAATCCTAAGACAGTTTTGTCGCACCAGTGTGTCTGCTAAAGGTACACACTTTGAGCGTCATCCCACCTCGTACGTTTGTCAAATGCCGCGAGTGGATACCCTGAAGGATGAAGGGCCTCATAGGTTTATGGCGATGCAGTGTCACCTGCGAGATGATCGGTTAGGTTGCTATCATAGGAACTCCCCGCCTTGGTAACACTCTTTTTGCGGAACAAAATTGACTAAAAAAGAGAGATGAGCCAAACTACCGAGCTGGGATCGATCTTTGTACGAAAATCCCAAATTTGTGCCATCTAAAGAAAGTTCGGAGGGGGACGATTGTTCATTCGCATCGATAGTGGGGATCGGGGAAGCTCTCTGCACGGTGAACGGAGGCGCGAAGTGTAGCGCAAACACAACACAACAATCATTACAGCGTGCATTCTACTGTTCGCTCATCTCAGTGGTATCCGCTGCGCTGTGTCATGGATAGCTGACCTGGATTCCCAAACTGCCTGGTTGAGGCGTGAAGTCTTTGAACAACCGATCATATTCATTCAGAAGAACTTAGACTGGAGGCTTGACGCCACGACTCGCAACACGGCAACTATGGATATCTACCATGTTTAAGTTCTTTCTATTTCCCCCAGTGTGCGCTCCTTTGGAAAACATCGAATGAGGACCGGAAGGCTAAAAATGACTAGAAATTAGAGGTATGTGATTTGCTTCTGCCCCATTTCTAAATGCTTACTGACATCGACTTATATTTCTTTATCAGAAATACACACTTCACCGCGAGCCTGCGGACCATCGTGTTCCCCGTCCACTGTCTTCCTCTCCGTTCCCACTTGCAGCTACTTGTCTCTTCCCCCTGCTCGGGATCCCTTGCTATGCTCAGGGTTGGGGCATCTCCTCGGTCATGTTCGTTGGCTCTGGCCGCGTTTCGTTTTCGAATCCCGCCTGTCAGCAGGTGTTTGAGCTTGAAGACAGTTTGAAGCGGAAGTCTCAAATATTTTTTTCCGAGAGTCGTACGTATCACTACTATTTCTTTTTTCTCTTATTTTGCTGACCGTGGTGTTGCAGAACGCGACAGGGTAACCACCTTCGACACTAATGCTTTAAGACAGTGCTGTCCGTCAACCACAGCTTAGTGTTCCTGTGGATGGCCTTCACGAGGTTCGATAGCTGCTAACCGTGTCACGTGCCAGAACAAGGTATGTGACGCTCTCAGATCGTCAATGCGTGCTGACGGCGACCTACCCCAGATCGAGCTGAATGCAGTGCTGGAAACCTTGTCATGCCCCATGATGCATGCAGGTGCATCGGATCCGAAGGCTCAATCCGCTGGGTCCTTACTGCAGCGGTGTCGCCGCACGCAGATGCGAGTCCATGCTTTTCTTCTAAATGGACTATATATGCTATCCATGCGGCGTAGCGACTAGGAGCACCATCCGATGACCAAAAAGGTCTGCATGCACGTGACCGACTTGGCCCCGGTGATGGATCTGACAAGGTACTGCCATTTCTCTTTCTGCTATGCATGTCATTTACACATGGGCACGAATAGGCTCTGTGACCAAGCAGTGGATCTGAACCTCAAGTTCATGCGGTGGCGCATCCTGCCCGCGCTCCACCCAGAAAAGTTACCCTTGCCAAGATGTCTACCCCTCGGGGCGGGCACGCTCGGGTGTTACGTCGCCCGCACGATCATGTTTGCGTTCCGCCCTTGACCCATTCTTCATTGCCCATGAATGGAGCGTCTGCATGATCACGTTCGTTGACTCTGCGCGCGCCTCCTTCTCGAATCCGGTCCGCCAGCCGTTGTTTGAATTCGAAGACTCGTCGCTATTTTTTTTCCTATGATCACATAATTCAACATGGCGCCGCAGAATACGATCGTCCATCTACTGTCAATACTCATTCCCGGACACCGTATACCACCTTCATCTGCTGCACAAACTCAGAAGGACGTTCAGGAACTCATGGCACCGTTTGGCGCACACGACGCCACGTTCTTATCGGCGGATTCGCGGGAGAGTCGGTGGCTGCAGATTGTGCTAGGCGCTGCCAAGAACGAGGTGCATAGCGCTCTCCGACCCTCTGAAATAGCAACATACGCCACGATCGACGTAACTCATGCTTCGTGCCACAGATCATCCTGAACTTAGTGCTGGGCTTCGACGCGTACCTCGTAGGGGCTCGTGCCAGCGCGTCTCGCCCGAACGCGCCGCTGGGGTGTCATTGCTACAAAGAAATCGGGGTTCCCGCCGACGTAAGTTCATCTTCTCAAATAGCTATATCTGCTATCTACATGCCAATGACATGGTTCTGATCCACGCGCCTTTGTTTTCGTTCCCAGGCCTTCTCGGATCGGACGCTCGACCAGACGTGTGCCGTCACGTGGCTAGGATTCGTCTCAATTGCCTCTGCGCCGCCGAGCTGCTCGTGTTGCTCCTCCAACACCCCCAAGGGTAAGTGCCCTCCCCCGCGTTCCCTTCTCACGCATTGTCTGTACGATACTGGTTCACCTTTCACTTTCCCTGCACGCTAGCATCTACGGCCCCCCCTTCATTCCAGGCTCAAACCCTAGTCCACGCGGCCAGCGCATACCCAGACAGAAGCGACCCGAAGACGAGTGCGTTTGAGCTCGTCTCGCACCCGCTGCGTGGCCTCCTCGCCCGGTGCCGAATGCTCATCACAAACACAGCGTACGAAAGGTGCACTAGGTTAGTGATCCTAGCGGCATACGTGCGCAGCGGGTTCACCGGGTTAGTGCTAAAAGTGTGTGACGAGCGGGGATACCTCGACAGACATAGCAAGCTTTCGAGTCCATTAGACAACTTGTCACCCAAACCAATCGATAATGAGGGATAGTCGTACTTGCAGGAATATATAGGTATATGCGTCTGACTTACCAGGGGCTGCTTGACATAATTGGCTCACATGACGACATGACCTACAATAGCAACCTACAGTACCATCGGATGGATCCAGCTAGACACATCCCATCTGGAGTTTGTCATCTGAGCGGATTTTTGGTGATACTTCGACGTGTGGGCCGGAGCTCCCCATCTAGCACCGCACTACCGGCATCACTTGCCATCCCTCTTCCATCCCCGTCTCCTCGCCCCATTCTTCCAACTTTTCGTCTTCCTCGCACTCCAGAAACAAGATCGTGCTCACGAGAGCGGTAGAGTTGGCCTGACCAGGCGTTACCGACGACAAACCAAATGCCATGTCAATGTCCGTGGCACACCGGCCCTGGAGATCGTGCGCATACACTCGTCGTAAGCTCACAATGAACCGCGGGACAAGTATAATCCAGGGTGTGCACCCCAACATGGCTAGTATCTTCGCCCGTTCATCTGTCGGAATGTTGCCCGTCTCAGCTAGTAAGCCGGTGAGTGCAAACAATAGGGTCCTATTTTTTTCTCCGACATAAGTTCACCATTTATTTGCAGGGTAGGAGGGAAGGAATGAAAGAAAAACGGACGTACGCAACGAAGTACATCATGCCTTCTCTCAACAGGACGTTCATGTAACAGTTCAACTCGAGTCGCTTCGTCATTTCGTACATCTGCAGCGACTCCCTGGTGAACTGAACGGTGACTAGCAGACACATCAATGCGCCGAGCGTGACCTGGACGGTGTTTACGATTTTGATCCAGATGGAGGGCGCTATCTTCATGCAAGACAGATAATCAAGCACCTCGGTCGCAGCCCCTAGGGAGACAGAGAACAGCCAGATATGTAAGCCGACATGTAGCCTGCAAGCTATGAGACTACTTTTCTCGTACCTAAGGACCCATACTGATCGGCGGTATGGACGCAACCAACTATGTACATGGCAACTTCAAAGGCGGATAGTGTGAGGAGAACACCGAGGATGGCCCTTGATCGACTATATAGTGCCCAGACGCGGAGGATCATTACTACTGTACCATATGATGTGTTTCACTGTCAACTTAGTGGGATGAACCATCCTGGAAGGCTCACCATCTGAAGCGCCCACAAAAAACATGGTGGACCATGAGCCAAAAACAAGAAACATATTACCTTTCAAATGTACCAGGTCAGGGTCAGGTATTGGGGAGCATTGCATATGGTGCTCACAACTATTCGGTGCGGTTGTTTTTCCGATCAAGAACATCATCGATCAGTGTGAAACATGGAGCTCAAATCACATACGTCTACCAGCAGTCGGATTCCTCAGTGTCTCTGCCAAATATCGAGTGTTGCAGGATGTCTCACCATTCCACCATTAGGAAGGAGAGATTCTCCCGCTTTGATGCCGCTGGGTCAGCTCAACAGAACCAGAAAGATCAAATGTTGAACACACAAAGTGCAGCAGTTCTAGTAGTCTAATCAAGTCTGGAACAATATAATTGTAGCATGCATGAACGTACACAGCAAAGTACAGCCCACAATAACGAACCTGGCAAGATGATTGCAATCAACCCTCGTGCGCCACCATGATGCCCTTGAATACGCACGAGGAAATATAATATGGACACCCGTGTTAAGGGTTTGATCTGTACTAGTTGAATATGCGAATAACCCGAAGGAAAATATACTGACCCAAATGTATTCTATCTGCAAAATTATCAATCATAGGAGGCCAGGCGTCATCCGAGGGGGATGTGGGACACACCTCGTCCAAAAATGTGACAACTTACGCCGAAGGCCATCAGATGCTGTGAACAAATGCAAGGATAATATAGAGCACTCACTATAATCATATCCGACAACAGCAAGGAATACAACTAGGAAGACATTAATTAGCAGGAAGCACGAGGAAGGAAAAGGGCATACGAGTGATGTAAACATTTGAGAGCATGCTCATGGTCGCCAGCTGTAGAGCGGGAACCATGACAAGTACACACAAGCCAGCGCATGGCATGTGGGATTATATTGTATGAGATGGCAGTGAGATCCTGTGGGGTTATCAAACATTACACCGTTGGGCAATGACCGACCCCTGGGCCTGAAAGTCAGAGGTGGGGTGACGAACGATACAACCAGTAATAGCCCTCCTCTCGAGTCCTCTGTTATGTTATCCCCGGAGGTGGACCGATGTAATCATAAGACAGTTTGTTGCACCAGTATATCTGCCAAAGGTACAGTCTTTGAGCGTCATCCCACCTCGTACACCTGTCAAATACTGCGACCAAATGCCCTGAATGACGGAGGGCTTCATAGGTTTATGGCAATGCAGTGTCACCTGCGAGATGATCGGTCAGGTTGCCATCACAGGAGCTCCCCTCCTGGCGACACTATCTTTGCGAACGAAACTCTGGCTAACTAAAAAAAGAGAGATCAGTCAAACTGCAGAGCCGACCTTTGCACGAAAATCCCAAATTCCTGCCACCTAGGGAAGGTTCTGAAGAAGATAATTGCCCATTCGCAAAGTTGACAACGGTGGTCAAGGAAACTGGAAGTGGAAGTGCAGCGCAAACACATGTACAAACAACGAAACAGACACTCTCACGTGTATTCTACTGTTCGCTCATCTTGGTGGTATCCGCTGCGCTGTATCATGGATAGCTGACCTAGAATCCCAAACTGTCTGGTCGAGGCGTGAAGTTTTTGAAACAACCGATTATATTCATCCGGAAGCACTTAGATCGGAGGTTTGAGATAACCCTGGATATTTACCACGAAGTTCTTTCTATTTTCCCCAGTGTGCACCCCTTTGGAAAGCATCGAATAAGGACCGGAAGACTGAAGATGAAAGGCATGCGATTTTTTCTGCCCCATATCCAAGTACGTATCACGCTAGTATTGATATGATTCGAGTTGCCAATGGAAACGCAGTCACCTTGAGACGTATAAAACAACATATCGCCCGTGAGGCTAACGTCGGCTTAGGTTTCTTTGTTAGAAGTGTCCGTTTCGCAGCCTGCGGACTATTGTGTTGCTTTCCCGGCGTCTCCGTGTACACTTGCAGCCATCCATCCTGGCCAGCATTCCCAAACATGCTTACTTCCTGCAGCAAGATTGTGCCCTCTTTACTGCCTCAACTTTTGATCGTAAAATTCGTTATGCTGCAATTGGAAACCCATCAATGCCAGTGGCGACGGGACCTCCTCCCAACCGCCATCTCATCTGCAAACTTGAGCCCTTTAGTTGTGGGTTCTGTTTCCCCGACTGACCCGCTGTCAGCTTACTCTAGGTTTCACGGGCAGAGCCTGTGGTCGACTGCCTCCTTAACTCGTCTTCCGCTTTTGGAGCACTCGGAAACTTTACCTGCCAACTGTAGGCGTGGCCACTATCTGATTCTCTCGATGACAACCACGTTGCGAGTGATGGGATAGCAGTTAAGGTTTCAATTGACGTGTTGGGTTCGGGCCCCTTGTCGTTGCTGTTAAACCTCCCAAGCAATCCCTATCGCAAAACCATTTTTCGGCGCCCCGATTATCTTTGCGCAATCGGGCCAGTGGACTGGTTGGCGTCCGGATTAGAACGCTGGATCTGTGCAGTCTTGTCTCTCCGACAATGAACGGGTTGCCATTTATTCTGATCGTAAATGTGGGGTCAGCACTGCTCTGGCGAAGGGTCCTTGAAGTGCCCTTCCTCGGCCCAAGTTGCAACACTGTCCGTTTTACCGAGAACTACCCCGAAGGCAATTAGCGAACCACCCACAATTTACCTCGACACTTTCAGAGCACGTCCATATTGCAGACCGCACAGCTAATACGCCAGCGCGCCAATCCTGTGCCTGCATCAGGTATCTCATCGCGAAGGGTACCTCTAACCGTCATGTTCATTACGTCCTCCCCAGCTCACCACGTCACTTGTGCAGCTCGTCTGGACCCTCGTCTTGGGTTCTTCCGCTTTTGATTCTTTTATTTGAACATGACACTACCTCGGAGTCAGATACACGGGCACGTCACGATTACCACCCGGCGGACACCCCTTTTTTCCTTTACCCTTTCTTACCGTTGTGAGCTTTCCCTTCTCTGCAGCACGCTTTCTGTTTCCGCCCCAAAGTCGAGTATGTGATGGACATGTTGAAATGAACGACTCAGTGTATTCTCATGATAAGCACGATCAAAAACAACCAGCTTGGCGCGACTAGCTGATCACATGAAATTAAATTGTCAAGTCCGGGCCCTGCCAGCCCGACCTGACCCCGGGCTGCAGGCCCCACCCGAACCCGCACGACATTAATGAGTACATGAGGACCAACGCTAGCACCATGTGGATCCAGCCAGACACATCCAGCGACCTAATACCACGTTTCATGTAGCATTTTCATCTAAGCGAATTTCTGGTAGTACTTCGATGTGTCTAGAGCTCTCCATCTTAGACCACATTTCGAGTATCACCGACCTCCCACTCTTCCATTTCCACCTCCTCGCCCCCCTCTTGCAACCCTTCGTTCTCTCTCTCTTGAAACATGATCGTGCTCACAAGCGTGGAATTGGCCTGACCAGGTGTGACTGACAACAGACCGAATCCCATATCGATGTCCGTGGCACGCTGCCTATGAAGATCGCGCGCATACAGCCGCCGCAAGCTCACTATAAACCGCGGCACGAGTATGATCCAGGGTGTGCACCCCACCATGGCCAGTATCCCTGACCATTCATCCGTCGGAAATTTGCCCAGATCGGCCAGTAAATCGGTGAGCGCGAACAATAGAGTCCTGTTCTTTTTTTCACCATAAGTTTTCCTGACGAAAAAAAGGACGTACGCAGCAAAGTACATTATTCCTTCCCTCGACAGGACGCTCGTGTAACGGTTCAGTTCGAATCGCTTCGTTACTCTGTACATCTGCAGCGACTCCCTAGCAAACTGAATGGCGACTAGCAGACACATCAATGAACCAAGCGTGACTTGCATGATGTCCACAATTTCAAACAAAACAGAGGGAGCTAGCTTCAAGCAGGACAGATAATCGAGCACCTGGGTCCCAGCTCCTGGGCAAACGAAGCACAGCCGGATACGTTAGCTGACGTCCAGTCTGTGAGCTGTGAGACCGCGTACCTGAGTGTTTGTGTCGGATGGCTGATCCGATGCAGCCAACTAGGTACAGGACGACTTCAACGATGTGTAACACGAGAAGGACTCCGAGGATGGCCCTTGATCGACGGTATAGTGCCCAGACGCGGAGGATCATTGCCACTGCATCAAATGACCCGATTCGCCTTTATCTGAGCTGAAAGAAACCGTCAAGACTCACTGTCTGAAGCACTGACGAAAGCCATGCTGATCCATACGCCAACAACGAGAAACATGTTGCCTTTACAGCGCTCCATGGTCAAATCAGGTATTGTAGAGCATTGGATACGGTGCTCACAACTACTCAGTGATTGTTTTTAATTGAGAACATCGTCGGTCAGTGCGAAAGACAAAGCTTGAACCACGTACGTCTACCACCAGTCGGGTTCCTGAGTATCTGCCAAACATCGAGTGGTACAGGATGTCTCACCGCCGCATGACCAGGAATGAAAGATTGCTCCGCTTTCATGAAGCAGGGTTAGTTCAATGGAACCCGGAAGGTCAAACACCGAACACACAAAGAGCGGCAGTTCTGGTGATCTCAGGATCAGGTCTGGACCGATGTGTCGTGGCATGAATAAACGTACACAGCAAGGAACAACCCGCAATAACGAACCTGGCAAGATGCCAGGAATCAGCCCTAGTGCGACACCATGGTGCCCTTGAACACGCACAAGGAAATATAACACAGACACCCATGTCCAGGGCTTGATCTGTCTCAATTGAATATAT